>VUYV01000226.1:538249-615358 GCA_008711295.1 Anarhynchus alexandrinus | reverse complement strand
AAAAAAAAAAAAAAAGAGCAAAACAAAACCACCCCAAAACCCTCCAAATGTCCAGATCCATTCTGCCTCTCTGGAGTTACGCTTTTTATTTTTCCCTAAACTGAATTGAGCTGTTGGTATTATCAGTAGTTCTAATGAAGATTTTATAGCCAGTTATCAGGAGACTTTTAGCTGTGTGTTTGTGTCAAAAAGTAGGTGTACTGGTTCAGAGCAGATAAGCTGCAAAAACTACCCCAGTAAAAAAAGCCTGAGGAGAAGCTGCTTTTGGTGTCGCTCACTGAAGAAGAGCGGTTTTTCAGCTCTGGTTTGGGGAGGAGGATGAAGGAAGTTGAGTTTGAAGCAAGACGGGTTTGAAATGGAAACGTCGCTTGTGCTTGCGGTACCTTGTCTGGGGAAAAGCGGTGGGAAACTTCTGTGGAGCTGGAAGGTGTGGAAAAAGGATGCTGCTGGGGCATTGCCTGGGTGAGGCTGCTGCTGGGTGGAAGAGATTGGCTTGGCTGTAGTTTGCACGGGTGGTCGTTCTTCCTGGCCGTGGTGTAGCTGCTGTGTGAGCCATGGCTGCTGCCTGGGTTGGCTACGTTGCATCCTGTCCTGGTGAAGTGTGGGAAACTGAAAGCCTTGCTTGAACTTGCCTTTCAACAGACGAGTTTCTAGCTCAGCTCAACAGGAAGGCAGTGCAATAGCAGGGGATTTCTTCACCAGTATATCCTGATAATGTCACAACTTGGATGTGTGTTTCCCCAGGCATATGGCCAAGATAGCAATCAGTAACTGGATTTTCAGTTCCTGCCCTTGAAGTCTGTCACCCTGTTCCGGCGTAGCAGAGGTTGAGGTCTTGTGGTCTCAGCCACATGAGGCGGCGATCGCGTCATCCCCAAATCCCTTCCGAAGGCACAACCCGAGTGCCTTCACTGCTCTCTGCTTTCTTGGCTGCTGAGCCCATCTTGTGCAGAAGGACCGGTGTTTGGGTTTCTGTGTCTTCTGCGGTGCCCTTGAATTTGTCCAGGGTTTGCAAAGACCTGTTGCTCTGAGGTGAAGAATGTTCTTCTGCCTAAGCACAAGCGACCCAGCTTATGTGTGTACCTGGAATTAATTGCAGCAGTCACCAGTAGCACTAGACTTGTCCTAGAACTTGCCATACCAAAGGGGAATGGGTTGCTAACAAAAGTGGAGGGATCTTTGTGTTTGCACTGGAAACTTCTGTCTTCTGCTTCTCTGGCTTCAGCAGTGGTTGGTGCCTGAAATTTTTTCCTGAAGTGATGTCAAGCAATTGAATTGAGTAAGGGTCGGTGAGAGCTTGTTGGGCTGAAGGCATCAAAACCAAGCAAAGCTACGTCCCATCAAAATGAATGCAACTCATGGAATTCCTGTAGTTCAGACTGTGTTTGTGCCTTTGATTTTATGGCAGGGGGGTTGGAACTAGATGATCTTTAAGGTCCCTTCCAACCTAAACCATTCTATGACTATATTTTATTTATAAGAAGGTTCCATTTTGTAGCAGAGATGTGTTCTAGTAGTATCAACCATGCCAAAAATTTATTTATAAATGCAACAGTTTGCATTGTAGAAAAGGCAGATTTATCAGATATTATTGTGTCCTTGTGGAATTGTTGAGCTGTCAACCTGGGCCTCGATAGCAGGAGGAAAGGGTTGCAAAGCCAGGCTCGCAGAAAGCAGGATAGCTTTTAAGTTACTTATGCTGCCCAAATTTGACTTGTGTGTGCGCTACGGCTTCTGATTGCATGGTTTCACAGCTTCTTCTCAGCGTGATGCTGCATTGCTCGTTTTGCATAACGAATGCATATTTGTGGTTGTTTTTGGTGGTGTGTTGTTTTTTTTCCTTTTTGTTGCTTGGGACTGTGCTTTACTCATTGTGCGCTTAAGCCCTGCCCCAAAGACAGGAATCCAGGTTCTCCATTATACTTCTCTGTGGTGCTCCTCATAAATGTCTGAGCATCTGGAGTTGGCAATGCGTTTGTTGGAAAGCATCTCTGTGTAGATGGGGACCCGAGGCATGCACAGGGTACCCAGCCAAGTTTGGGTGCTTTTCTGGGAGTTTGCCAGGACTTCACTCCTCTTGATAATTTCTGACGTCCGTGAAATGCAGTTCTGGTGCTGAGAGCTCAGCCCGTGTGAAGGCTTGATCATGGGTCTGGCCTTGTGCGAGGGTCTGAAAATAAACTTTTCATATCCATTATTGCAAGATGTTTGTTTGGTTTCATAGCAGCTCCAACAGAAGCAAGGCAGGAATCACTTCCCTTTGGCAGCTTTGATTTGCCTCTGTCATGGCACTCGATCTGGCCTTTGTGACTTATTTACGACACTTTTTTTTTTTTTAACTTCCTTTGTGGGGGGCAGAAAAAAAACCAAACAAAACAAACCAGGCAGAACCTTGCTTCAGTGCTGTCATTCAGAGAGCGCTCCTGCTGCGTGAAGGAAGTATGCTGTGACAAAATGAGGTGCAGGATTGCAATGTCTGGTTTTTGGTGTTTTGTGATGTGTGGGGAGAGGAGAAGGCTGTTGTGCCTGGGGCCGGGCTCCTCAGTCCACCGCGCAGGCTGCAGCCGCTTGAGTGATGGTAGTGATGAAACAGTCTTCTCTATGGACCATCGGTGGGGAGGATAAGATGCGTTGCTCATAGGTTGTGTGGTGAGGATTTGTCTGCCGCTGGTGACCTGGGGGTACATGAGCTCCTTCAGTGGCCCAAGAGGCAGTAATTGCTCCAGCCATTGCCTCTTCTCCAGCTTGTTCCCAGACCGCCTCCAGGTCCTTGCCTTAGTCTTCTTCATTGACCAGTGCTGGTCTGAAGCTCTTCAGCATCTCATTCCGGTTCTTGGCTGAGCCCTTGTCTGGGCTTCACGCCCCACTCCCCTGCGTCAGGTAGACCTGTCCTACCCAGGCTCCTTCATTCCTTGCATCTTCTCCTCATCTGACTGACATGGGCAATGGGTGCAGCTGTCTCTGCTGGCGGTGGTGTGCGTTCGTGTCCCTGCTCCCCGGCAGGACGCCCTGCGGCAGCGCGCGTCGGTGCCCTCCTGGCCACGCTGGCACCCTGGGCTGAGCCGCTGGCCAGAGGGAGCTGCTGCGCCGCTCGGCCTGGGGACGCTCCTGGATGGCGGTTTAATGGTTTTCTGTTTACCCATAATTAACCTGCCAGGCGGGGGTTTGGTTATTATGTTGTAGAAGAGTTGTGGTGGCAAGATTTCTGATTTGGGGATGAATCAGCATCAACAATTAAGCAAATTAAACAAATACCGTTTCTTTTACAAGAACGCGGACAGCAGGATGTTTTCCTCTGCCACAGCAGCCGTCAGGCAATTGGTTATGCTGCAGCTGGGTGAGGTGGGAAGGAGAAATAATTTCTCACCTGTAGAAAGAATACAAGCCCTAAGTCTCTGCCAGTTGCCAGCAGGAGGGATGCTGAACAGCAGCGGAGTCTCGCTGCCTCCTTCGCCTCCTGGTCCTGCTGTCCGTGATTACTGGCTGTTGGTGCACGTACCTGTCACACTGCAGCCTGGATGTTATTAGGGCACTAATTAATTCCCTTCAGGCAGATAAACTCACCTGGGCTGGTACTAGCCCTTCAGCATCCTCCCAGTATCTTTGCATACAGATCCTCTGTCTGAGGAGGGAAGAAGAATCGATGAATTAAAGATAATTTTTACAACATTGTTGTGTGTGAGGTGGTGATTTGGGGTCCTTACTTAACCTTGGCATCTTCCAAGGTATCTTCTCTTCCAGTAGCTGGCTGCTAGCATTCCTGGTGGTGCGAACGCTTGCCCTGTAGAAATGCTGTGTTGATGCGTTTGCCAGAGTCGGGCTCCACCAGAAGGCAAGGAGGCCTGATCGCTTCTGTGCTGAGGATTCGAGCTCTGCCCAGGGGCGCTGCCCATCCTGCAGCTGCTGGTTCCCAGCATGGGCCCTGTGCACATCTGGAAGGAGCCAGGCCGCCAGAGGTGCTCCTGAGCAGGCAGTCCTGCTGCGGTGAGGGGCTCATGTCCCCTCCATCCCCTTAACCTCCCAGAGATGCTGGTGAACACTTCCGAGCATCGTGCCCTTGTAGTGGGAGGGAGCGGGTGGAGAGCTGAGCAGCTCCCTCGGCCCCAGCCTGGCCGTGGTGCCTCTCCCACCAGCCCTGCGGCTGCCGCGGCAGAAGCTGCGCACCTCTGATGGCATCTCTGGGTTCACTTTTCAGTCACATATAAAGGCAGACTGGGGCGGGGAGGGGGAAAACAGAGGTGGATTGTTGTATGTTTTTAAAAGCGTTGTCCCTGGAGAAGAGCTGTGTGGCTGGACAACCGGTGTGCAGGGCTTACTCAACCGCCTGTGCCCCTCTGCATTCCTTTTCTCTCCCGTTTGCGTCGTTTCTCTAACTTAAATGTGCCCCTACTGCAGGCGACAGAGCCTGGTGTGAGCCCAGCCTGCAGCAAGGGGACCCTGCGGCTCTGCTGAGCTCGCTGGCTGGGGGTTTCCAAGCCCGGCATGTAAATGTGCTGGGGCCCAGGCTCACCATCGCTCATCCAGCCTCCCTGTGCTGCGTTACAGCTCTCCTGTGCTCTGCCTCTCCGAATTTCCTCGCCTGAGGGTGGCTCGGTCCCTTTGCTTGCTGTGACGGCTGACCCCTTGCTGGGTGAGGTGGCTCTCGGAGGCGCAGCTGCGCCGAGGTACCGCTGCTGGCCAGGAGGAGCGAAGAACGTTACTTTTTCAGTCTAGCAGCCAGCTCTTTCTGTTTTCTTCCCCTTTGACCTAACCCTCAAGTGTCGGTTTAGTTTCATTATTTCTCACCCGGTGAGAACCTGCACCAGCTGGCGCTGATGGGACCTCAGCGCTCGTGGTAAGGCCCTGCATGCCCGTGTCTCTGCACTGAGCAGCACCCCTCTTCTCTTTTCTGTCTTTCCTCTTTCTTGCTTTTCACCTCTCTTTTTTTTGGTTTTTTTTTTTTTTTTGTATCTTCCTCCCTTTCCTCATCACACAAACTTCGCAAAGCCTAAGCGTACCTTTTTCCCACTGCTCTCCCTCCCCTGCCGCAGCGTACTGCCGTGGGTCAGGGTCCTCGGATGGTTCAAGCTGGCAGTAATTTGGGATAGCAGCGTCTTAGGATCTCTCCTTAAGCTCGTGAGCGCCTGGGTGCCCTGCTGAGAGCAGAAAGCCGAGCTGCTGGACTCGGGGGTGAAACATATGCCAGGCCATGCACATACACTGGAAGCTTGCCCAGGGCAGGATAATTATGGGAGGCGGCGTTTTTCGAGCGGACCGTGTGCTCTCACTTGCTAAACAGTCTTGTGATTAATATCTTATTTAAGAGGATTTTAGGCCACGGGCTGCAGTTACACTGAGTTTCTTTTAGAAGTAGGGGAGAGGTTAGAAAAATAGGCTCTGTAAAGGCTCTTTTGTGTTTGCAGCAAGGGTCATCAGATAAGCGCAGTGCATCGCTGCTCCGTTGCGTCGGTGTGGGCAGTGGGGTTTGTTATTAATGGTTCAGTGGGAGCGCGATCCACCAGAGGGGCTTTGCACACGCATTTATACAGGTTGCATTGCCGACATCTCCTTAGGGACCTTAGTGCTGAGGGTGAGTTCTTCTGCCCTGATCTCAGCGTTACCAGCTCTCCCTGACCCCAACTCCTGGTGAGTTCTGCAGCCAGCGGGTCTTCACCAGCAGATTTTGCCTTCAAAATCAGGCTCTGTGTGCTGTTTTACTCAAGCACAAGTTATGTTTAAAGGTGTTGGAGGCTTGGTTCCTGGTCTTACCCAGGACACCTTTGCCCGTGGTGTGGGTGCAGCAGCATCTGCAGGCTCTGGGTGTTTCTGTGTCACTGCCGACTTGCTGTGCGGTCCCAGCTGGCGGTTGTAGTCCCCAGTCTGGTAGTTTCTGATCAGTCTGATGTGGCTGTCTAACATCTTCCCCTTAATTTCTTTCCTAGGCTTGAGAACTCCATTAAAAAGGAGATGGGAGCATGAAGAATTGCACGCAGAGCACGGATGTGCTCCGCACGGTGGCATCTCCTACAGATCTTAACTGGCAACGTGCTTCTGCCTGGAAGGGTTTGACAGGAACCGCTGTGGACAGCGCAGGAACCTGGAGATGAAGGTGGTGACCATGGCTCTTCCTCTTCTTTTCCCTGTCCCTCTTTCTCCTTTCACATGCCTGCAGCAAGAGCATGGCTGCTGTTGGTGTGATGAGGCCACGTACGTTCAGAGGGGCTGCTCTTTGCACTGGGGCTGTCTTGTGTTGCATGTGGAGTTGGGAGGATGGTGAAGAAAATGGGAAGGGTTCTCTGCTATCCCCTTGCAACTATCCTATATTACCCTTTTAAAGCAAAATAAAACGTTTATTCCGCTTCTTGGTGGCGCCCTTGTAGATTTTGATATGTATTGATTATGTTCCAGAGATACATATCTAAGATCGAGTGATTATTCTGACTTGCATGAAATTAATATAAGATGCATGCTGGGGCTCATTTTCAGCTAGGGTTTTCCCCAGGAACCCTCTGGGGATATTGCTGGTGGTGCTAGCTTGGAGTAATTAGCTGGCTGCTTTCCCATCTGACCTCTGCTGGACGTGCCTGAAGTGCTTTCATTGTTGGTGCCACTACTTTTCCTTTCTGCCACTTTTCCCCCACTGGCATCGTGTCCCTTATCGCCGCCCTGCAAGCCTTCATCAGCTGCCATCTGGGATGACGAGCTAGTCCAAAAGATCCATACCACGTATTGAATATTGCTAGAGCTCTGTGCTTCAGCTTTGGGTCTGATTAGTCTGATAATTGCGTGAATGCTGCTACCCTTTGGCATACAATTAGTGTACACCATAAGGTTTTGATCATGCGAAGCAAGACAGAGCCATTGCAGTGACTGGGAAAGACTGGGACCCCCCCTTTTCTCTTGCGCATGGGGATGCTGGCTTGGTAGGGGGCATTTTTACAGGTGACTGCAAATACAATTGTTGGGTTTATACCTGTTTCCATGTGTAAAGAAGGTTTGGGAGGACCTCATGGTATAGCTGCTTCTTTAAATCCTTAACTTGCTGTCATCAAGACCGCCAGGTGTTGCTCCCCACTTCCTCCTCTGCTGGAAACATGCTAATCTCCTCTCCTCTGCTTAAAACCTGAATCTTTAATACGGAAAATGCACCACCCTTTCTTCCTTTCTGGCCAGGGAACAACTTCTCCCTCCCTCCCAGTGTTGTGTTACCTTTAGCATTGCAAACTGCAACGCTTGGGCTGGGGTGGTGGAGCTCCCGCAGCCTGCCTGCTTGGGGGCTGCTGCATTTCCATCCCCAAAGAGGGCAAAGAGCAGCCAAAATTTGCACGGATGTCAAGACGGAGCGGTGTGGGGCCTGGGGAGTGTTGGCAGGAGTGGCAACGTGCTGTTGGAGGTAGGTGAATGGACAAGAAAGAGTGTGGCACATTGCGTTGGGCATCTTTGGCAGCTGGTCTTTTCATGGGGAAAGAAGGAAACTAAGCTGGAGACAGCTTGACTTCTGGTTGGGTGGGATTTGGGCATAGAATAGAGGGATCAAAAAAGCAGCTTAGCTGTGGAGCTCTGCCCCCGTAAAACCTCTTTTACAAGGGTTTTTTTTAGTTTTGTTTTTGTTCCTTGTTCCTCTGTGGAAATCCTCTGCTCGCTGGACAAAGATGTGTCTTGGGGTGTGACCTCGGGTGGGCTGGTGAGATAGCATGATCCTGTGTAGACATGGGAGTCCTTCTCTGTCGGGAGGTGTGGGAGCACGGGGCAGCTCCGTGTGCAAAGCACAGATACGCAGCAGTGACTGATTACTATTATTTTGGCCTTGGTCAGATGCCAGACTTCGGGACAGCTGAAACCTATGGCCAAGCCAACCTCTCAAGCACCAGAATTGCTTTTAGTGCAGAGAGATTCTTTCTCTTAACGTGTGTTGGTAACACTGAATTGAAGAGTTACCTTCTGGATGAAATCTGTAGCCCCTTTTGAAACGCTCAGAAGTCTTCCTGTTGAACAGCCAAACCTAATCCCCCGTTGCTAAATACGGTCTCAGAGCAGGCAGCCGGGTTAGGACTACCCTGCAATATGCAAAGGCTGCTGCGGGAGTTGAATGTTTGCAAACCGGCAAAGTGGTATATTTGGTCTGTGACATCTGTATCTCTCGGTCTGCCCAACCCTCTCGTCAGCAGTTATGCTGTTTAATATGTTAATATCCAAAATGGAAAAGGGACTTTTCTCTTTCCTCCTTTGGGCACATCTGAAATAGGGAAGTAAAACCAAAAATAGGCACACACACCCCCCTTCACCCCGCAGTGCTCCATCTCTAGCTGTGTGGGACCATCTGACCGCAGCTCTTTTAGAAAGCAGCTGGTGGCTGAGCACTGCCTGCCTTTTGGAGGAGAGGAACTGTGGATGTGTTGGGCCTGGATGGTCCAAGGCGGAGGAGAGAAGGACAGAGATGTGCTTCGGTGTGTTGCATCCAGGTTTAGCAGTGGTTCTCCAAGGCGGGTGTCCGGGCCAGCCCGGCAAAACATTGGACCACATACTAAAATACAGTTCCCTTTAATGGTAATAGGATGATGCATATGTAATCGTATTGTGTAAGATTAATACAGTCATTAATTCTGTGTACTGGATGCTGAAGTGCTGTGCCAGCCCATCTGGTGGTTTCCGCTGCATTTTTGTGCGTGCTTTAGAGATGGCTCCACCAGCGCTATCAGTTTGGGGCAGCTTTCTCTGCCGGGAGTTGGCTGTTGGTGCTTGTGGCTCTGTGGCTGCCCTGGTGTCAGCCTGTTTCTCTATATTCAAGGCTTCTGCTGTCTTACGTGCGTGAGGTCCGTGCTGTGGTATGCTGCGGCAGAAGACACCCAGCTCAGACTTGAAGCATCCTGTGGGACTCATGCATCAGCTCTGAAACGAGCCCAGAACAGGCACTGCACGCAGGGGGTCCAGGAGAGATGGGAGAGAAGCTGACCAAAAATGCAGATAAGGAAAGAATTTCCAACAAGGAAGGTTTGTGGAGGGTGGGAGGAGCGCTGGAGGTGGGTATTCGGGTCTCACCAAGGCAGGAGGGCAGCTGCCTGCCCCTGCACCGTGGGGAAAGGCCACGGAAATTAGGGGATCCCCTCAGGTGGTACTGATGCTGGAAGGGATGTGAAGGGCCTCTGGGAGGATTTCCCAGGAGGAAGAGGAGAGTCCTAGAGATGCAGACGCAGTAGGCAGGCACCTGGTTCATCACAGGTAGCATATATATCTATCTCCAGCTGTCAACCCCCCGCCTACGCAGTGCTGTGCATCCTTGGTCTCTTAAAAATAGCTCTTTTAAGTACCTCTGCAGTCAGAGGAGCAGTTTTGCCAGGCGGTAACCACCGGCGCTGCCATGCGAGCGTTTGATCAGGCGGTGCAGAGCACAGCGCTTTCATCTCTCCCGGCAGCAGCAGCGCCCTGGCCGAGTCACAGCGTTCGGGGGAGCCGGCACCTCTCCACGAGCGCGTGAGAAATTTCCGCTCGGCTTCCCTGCTCTCACACGAACCGGTTTTCACCTCTTTGGGCTGTAATCTGCCACGATCTCTGAAAGAGCTCTGATGTTTGGTCAGCTTGTAAAAGACCTCCCAAAAAGGGCACAGGAGGTTAGCTGCAAGCGTGCTCCTTTCTGAAGCGCTGATGCTCCATCCTATTTGAGATGGCTACAGATAAAGCCTTACAGAGATCCAGACGAGATAAGGCGGTATAAACAACCCAAAGTGAGAGGAACCTAAAAACTGGGGCAGGCTTATAATTTTTAACCCTCTGCTTTGGGGAAAAAAAATGAAAATTATTGTTCCTTACAGATTTCAGAAAATATTCATCGGACATGCATTTTTTTTTTTAACTAGTGATTGCTGTGTGTAATAACTTCAGAAGGAGGAGGAAAAATTCAGAGAAGATGACTTGTGAAAGTAATTTCCCTTGATGACGTACAACTCTGACCTATATGCATGTTGGACAGCTTATGAAAATGCTTTTATTTCAACAATGTCAGTTTCTTATTGTATCCTGAATGCATTATTACCTGATTCCAAAAAGAGGTGGGAATAAGTATATAAGTACACACATATATGTATTTCTTATGTATTGTAGAGAGAGACGGACACATTTCAGCGGAAGCAGAACTACCATAACTGAATGGGCCTGATTCTTGAAAATAAATTAAAAAAGCCTGAACAAAAAGACCAATGCGTTGCAAATCAATAATGCCAAAATAGCGTGAGAGGGCTTTGCTTGGCTTCTCTGTCATTTTCCTTTGCTTTGATACTGGAGAGTGGCAGCTCCTTCTACAGGAGAGGAGGTACTCTAACCAGCGTACCCAGGGCTTGGGGTTTCTCTGCCAGTTTTGCCTCGGGGGCTACTGGTATGATGACCTGAGGATGGCAAAGAAATTGTGTGCCTCATGTCAGGAGACCCCAGGATGGCCGGGACTGCTGCGTACCTTCAGATGGCTGCGTGGTAGCAGCCGAGCTCCCATCCTGGGGGGCTGGAGGGGGAGATCATGGAAAGGAGAGCCATGTACGCCACTGATAAGGATACCTTTGGCAAGAAGAGGGAGGAAAGTGGAGATGAAGGGTCACCTAAGATTAGCTCCCATGAGACTACGGTGGCATTCCCAAATAAAAAACTTAAAAACTGGTCCCCTAGAAGCATGCTGGAGTAAAAGTAGGCAGATTTGTTTAAATAAAATGAATGAGTAACTTTAACCTAAAGCTTGATCTGAGCCAGATCGAAAGTCAGCCTTGTTTAAAGTTCAGCCAACTTTTAAGCCCAGTGCTTTTCCACTTTGAGCTTGGATCGGGTGTCAAGCAGCAAGAAGAACCGGCCTTGTCTCGGATGAATTGGGCATGGGCTGGAGGTGGCATGAGACCACCCTCGCAGTCCTGAGTGCCCTGCGGGGTGTTACGGCGTGTGAGATCGCTGCTGTGTGGAAACAGCCCTTCTTGCTTTAAAGCAGCTAGGCACGGTGTCACCCTCCCGGCCGTCCTGTGAGTCACCCCCAGCAGCTGGCAGCCACTGCCGTGCATGTGGAACATCTCGGCTGGATTTCGCCAGGTCCCTCGTCTGCTCGGAAGTGTGTCTGCCGCGGAGTTGTGGGTGGTTTTGTGCAGTCCGTCGAGGTGTGTTATTGTAAGAGACGGCTGTAAATAGTGTTTGCTGCGCAGCCTCATCTCAGAGGCGAGTTTTGCAGTATTCTGCACCTTCTCCCCAATTTGTAAAGGTTTGTTTCAACCGAACGTCAAGCGTTTGGTGCAGTTTCCTTCCTTGGGGGTGGGGGAAGCCACAGTAAAGCACTTTGGCTTTCCGTGTCTGGGCTGTTGAGATGGTCCTTGAAAGAAATGGGGGGATTTGGGGATTAGGCTTCCTGAGTGAGAGCAGTGCAGCGTAGATTTGATTAACATTGAGTTCAGTGATGGACTTTGGATCAGGAGTGTGCCGTTGGACCTGCCCTGCCCATCACCCCCACGCTTGCTGTGCTTCCATCCATACTGGGAAGCAGTGTCCCATCAAACGGGGTTTGAGTCAGGTGAAACCCAGCAAAAAGAAGCTTTCCAAGAATGGTCTAACATCTAGTGGTTGCACCAGCTGCTTGGTTTGCTGCGTTTCCCAGCAGCAGGACACCAGCAGAAGTCATAAGGAAAATCCCCTCCCACTCCCCTGATTCTTTTACATGTGCTTTTTTTGAGCTTCCCTTCCGGATTTACTCAGTGAAGAAGATGAAGTCGGGACTGGCAGTGCAGTGAAACGGCTGACCTGAGGGCAAAGCTGACCGATATGGTGAAATGCTGGAAGAACTTCAATATATAAACAGAACCAATTTGTGACGTTATAAAAAGAAAAGCTGTGGTACAAATAGATAAACTTGAGCTTCTCTTGGGACGTGAACTCTCCGAATTAACACTGTTATGTGTGTGTCCATCTCAGGGCCCCCAGGCTGCTGTGTGCTAGGAAATGGCTCTATTTTCAGCAGTTGTGTTTAGAAAACAAGGTGGGGGTGAGGAGTGGAGTGTTGTAACTAGTAAGGGAAACTGTCGGTGGTTGAGAATGGCCTCTTCTGAAGCCATCTGTCCTGGGCATGACAGAAGTCTGACTTCTATGTTTGGGAGGCATTTCCTTCATGAAAGAAGAAGTCCGGTGTCTTTATGGTCAGGTGGCACTGAGTGGACGGGAGGAGAGCTGCGTNCTGGAAGAGGGCAGGTTTAGATTGAACATTAGGAAGAAGTTTTTCACTTTGAGGGTGGTGAGGCACTGGAACAGGTTGCCCAGAGAGGTTGTTGAGGCCCCATCCCTGGAGGTGTTCAAGGCCAGGCTGGATGGGGCTTTGAGCAACCTGGTCTAGTGGGAGGTGTCCCTGCCCATGGCAGGGGGGCTGGAACTAGATGATCTTCAAGGTACCTTCCAACCTAAACTATTCTGTGATTCTATGATCTTTCATTGCTCTGGGAGGCTCAGAGAGCTTTTTTAGACAATACAAGAGCTCTCTAAGACTGCTGAAATGCATTGTGCTAAAAGCAGTATGAGAGCTGATACTGAATGGAGGAGATACAAAAATGTCTGGGGCCTCCTTTACTGCTTTAGGGAGTAACTTATGTTTTTGTTGGAATTATCTGCCTGGATCGCTTCCTCTGTAAGTTGCTCACTGGCTTTGATGAAAAACCCATCTGTGCTGAGATTCATCAGTTGTCTCGCTTTTCCCACCCCTGCTTTCTCAGCCACCCCGTTCCCCGTTGGGTGCGCCTGGCTCGGTGCCGTGGAGGGTGGCCGGCTCTCCCTCTCCCCTGGCGCTGCGCAAACCTGGGGAACATGGGCCACTGTTAGTGGCACCCTGGGGGAGCGATATCCTGCAGATTTCGGGAACGGTTGCTGCTGTGGGTGGTCACCACGTTACTCCTGTCTGCTTGTGCCAGGAAGGCAGTGCCATGGGGTTGGCAGAATGGGTTGGCGTCCTTCATCGTGGAGGCACGGACTCCTGCATGCGTGAAACTTCTGTGGCCTTAAATACCAGCAGGGAGAGAGCAGCCTGCTTCGAGGGGAGGTGTGTGGTGCGGATCCATGGCGGATCCATCCAGTTGCCATCTGCACGCTCTGCTGCCGAACTTATTTCTGAAGCGCTGGACTTACTTCTGAAGCGCCAACCATAGGAAGCGAGTGATGTGTTTGGGGACAGGAGCTGGGTAGGGCTGTCCAGGCTCCACACCTGGTTTTCTGACAGAGGAAAAACCAGGCTAAAACCACTTGGAGTAGGAGATATAGAGCGGAGAGACACTAAAATGGCCTTTATTACCTTTTTGGCCTCTCTGAACCTCACTGAACTTTAAATGTGTTTCAGTTTCACCAGCATGGTGTTTTCCTCCCTCGAGCAACCGTGTAGATATGTTGCACTTCAGACCACTTGATATGACCGTAACCACGCTGACCCATCACTGGGATGCTCTCAGGGTGTGTTAAGTGGGGATGAGAAAATGAATTCTATGGCACGCTCTGTTTGGGAGCTTACAGCTGGAGCCGGTGCTAGGCTCTGCCAGGTCCTCCGTCCCACCAAAAAGTGGGCATTGCACACTGTTTTGAGAGGCACCTGTTTGCTCCTGCGTAGCATTCTCCGTGCGGGATCCTTAAGCAGAGGACGCAGTCTTGGGTTTGGGTAGGAGGTACCACTGCACCTGTCTTCCATCTGGGGGGGGATGCTGAGGGAAGAAAATAGCAAGGAGTTTTTAAATGATGGCTTGACCAGGAAAGTTTCATTAATGTTTTCTGTATTTATAAATACATATGTGAAACTTTGAGGAGGGAGGCGTGTCTTAAGCTCTTTAAATATATCTACCCGGATTTGTGCTATAGGTGCTGTAGGTTTATATTGCCTATGATTTATAAAACTGAATTTTATTCAGGCAAAGTCACTTCCTTGGCAATGTTCTTGTGGGCTTATTGATGGTAGATACATTTGAGATGATGCTACAAGGGGATAGTTTAGCCAGATTAATAAATCAGACTTGTGTTTAAAAAACAGAGCAGCACTTGCTGTTATTGAGGTCCGAAGTCCAGCCCGTGCGAGGACGTGACTCGCTGACGTGCCTTGGCAAAATGCATATTTGATGTCTGCTACTGCAAATATTTTGACTTCTGCGAACCTGGCCGCTGCTCCGACAAAGAGCGGTATCTGGGATTTTGGGATATACGGATCCCTGCGTACCTGCTGCCTCGGCTGCTCTGCAGCAGCCTGACACTGAACTTGGACCAGGGCTTCCTCGACAGCCTGTGTTGAGTGATACCCGGCTTTCCTCTGGTCATTTCAGTCTCGCTTTAACCGGGGGAGCTGATGGTGCGTGGTAGAAGCGGTATCAATCCAGCTTGCCTACCAGCGAGGTTATGGCGAGCGAACGCAAGCATTTTTGGCTTGTGGAAAAACATCTGATTATTGTAATGTGGTTTTTTCCGACTCCTTTTCTGTCAGAGACAAAATAGTTAACTGTAATTTTTATGTTTCCATTTGTCTTCCATGCCTCAAGTTCGTTGCATAGAAAGGAACTATTTTGATTTTTTTACCAGGTAAGTAATTGAAGTGCTTGTTAAATAATTTCTCTTATGATTTCTCTGAAAGTTATTTGCTTTGGTGGGCTCTAATGGGTGTCCATTCTAGTATTCTCTTTATTGCCATCAGGACATGCTTTTTTTTTCTGTCAGCACCTGATGCTTTTTGATGAACATTCTTGACATTTGTATGTCTCTTTTAACATTATAAACTATGGATTTCTTAGGGAAAACTAGCTTATTTTAAATGTAAAGCGTGAAGTGTATTGCTCAACACAGAGGCGTTTGAATAGTGCTTTCTGAAGTCATGGCCAGAATTCCCATTTTACTCCTGTCCTCCTGGGAAGTCGGCGTGGTGGAGCGCTGCTGTGGAGTGTCATCCCGACAGGGATGAGCTCTGGGTATGAAGAGGAGAACCAAACCCCATTAGTGCTGCTGGGCTGAAAACTGGCAACGGTAGATGCACTGTTCTGCAAGTTTCTTTCACCGACGTAGGTGAAATTGAATTAGATCCTTTGCTGAGTAAGTTGTAAAGAGTTATTGGGTTGTCCTTGAGGAGATGGAAAGACATCATGCCCACCTACAAAAAGGTTGGTGTCAGAGAAATGTTATCCTGGAGGGTAGCGTAGCTACAGCTGGCACAGAGTGTATTTATTGTCCTGGGGCCTTGGAATACCAATTACATGTCTTGGCATGCAGTGATATTTGCAGAGGCATTAAGTGTTGACCTGCCACATACCGCTAATTTAAAGTAAAGAAGCGCTCCTCTCTCATTTCAAAAGATAAACACCATGAAGAAACACATGATTGGGGGCAACGAAGAAGCGTTTTGTTTGATTTGGAGGTTTAACGTTCCTTTTAAAGTAAATAGTCCTACATGAGTGATCACACCCTGGTCTTTAAAGCTGGCGGGGGAATTTTTACTGTTGGCTTCAGTGTGGGAACGGTTATGATAAGCCATGACACCGGTGGGTCCGGGTATGGGAGGAGAAGCAGCGCTTTTGGGAATTGGTGCTGTTCATGCATGGTGTGTGATGCACTTTCTTTCTCCTTCTTCAATTTCAACGTGAAACTGGCGATTTTAGAAACTGAAAAGGTTTGTTACCAGCCGTGGTCTCTAAATATCTTACTGAGTGAGGCTGCCATGGGCACGTGCCCATCATGACATGACTTCTGTGTTGAGTGGCCCTCTGAAGGCTTCCATGGTGGCTGTCTGACCGCATCTGAGTGGGAACATGCTGCCCGAGCCTGGGGCTTGCCTGGGACACCCCATGCAGGTGGGGTCTCTTTTCTGTCCGTTACTGTTAACAAGGAATGTGTTAACGTTATCGGGGTTGGACTAGATGATCTCCAGAGGTCCCTTCCAACCCTGACCATTCTGTGATTCTGTGAATATTTGGCAGGCGTCTGTCTGTGGGGTAGGAAGCGGGGTTTTGTAACGAAGAGGTGCTGGTCCCACCAGCTGAGAGCTTGGTCTTGTTCTTGAGCTTGTAAACACACCATCCCTCTGGGCAAGTAACCCTCCAATGCGTATGGCATTCTCCACCATGGCATGCCTTGATAATTATTTCACTCTGTCCTAAGAGTTAAATTGTCCTTCCGTCTTCATGCACCTGCAAAGGACCCTGCAGTAGCCCCTTTCTCCCTTAGCCAGCAGGGTCAGGGACTGTTACTGCTGGTCCAGGGCGATGGTTGGAGCTTGTGGCTTTGCAGAAGGAGAAGATAAGCTTTTTTGGTGTTAACCGCTTTCCTGACAGTGTTGGAGTGAAGGGTGGTAATGCGATACGCTTGTCAGAGCTGGAGGTCCCTCTGTGGGTGCCAGTCTCTGAGCGGGCGGGCAGAGGGACAGGAGGACTGTCCCTTTTGAGGTCACCCACTGTTGGAGCAGCGTGGCCGCGCTGCAGCGCTGTTCGTGGAATCCCTCCCGTCCTCTCTCGCTACCTCGGTGTTGAAGGTGGTCCCCACACACGCATGTTTGTTTCTGCTCCTGGTCTGGACAGGAGCACGGCAGCAAATGGAGACTCACGTCTCAGGAAAGCAGCTTCTCAGCCCCGTGGGTGCTGCTGGGCGTACTGCTTCTCGCTGCAGCCCCAACTCTTGGCATGTCCTTAACTGCATGGCTTGCCTGGTTCAGATGCCCCGGGGTGCATCTGTCATTGCGTGTGTCATACCTGTTAATGTGCAGTGGTGTATTAGAGCTGAGCTCCGACAGCTCCAAACACGCGCTTTGTTTAAGACCGTGCCCTGGTAGGGGCTGGACCAGAGCTGTGCACCACCCTGCCGCGGTGGTGGGAGCTGGAGACGGGAAGCCGTGCCAGCGCAGGTCGCCTCTCACCTTGGCTCCGGGTGGCCGATAGTGCCCGTGCGGTTCTGCCGGTGCCTGGCAGAGCGTCTGCGGTGAGTCAATGCAAAACTGCCGCTTTTTAACGAGGGCAGCAGGGGAAACAGTGTGCTGCCGTGCGGATCCACCCCCCAAAAACAACGGGGGACCTCAGGAAAGAGGGGGAATAAAAAGCTGACACAGCCAGAAATGGAGGCTTCTGCCTTTATTAAATCCCAATGTTTGTTGACAAGGCAAAACCAAAATGAAACACGTGCTTAAACTCTTTCCCCTGTGCTCCCACCCCCCAAATCCGCCTCTGCTGTTCTCCTGGACGATTTTTTTTGTTTTTCAGCTGTGACAGCAGCGAATTTTTTCTGGCACATGCAGAGATTTTTAGTGCGGGCAGGACTAATGCAATGATTTGTTTCATTAGCAAGTGACGTGTACAGCTGCTCTTCAACGCGTCTTCTGAAATGTAACCATGTTCCTCACTTAAAACACTTCTTTTCCTCATTCTCCGTGTAAAAATTCCTCATTCCCCACTTTTTCTGTTGTTCTGTTTGGTGGCATTGGAACATGTACTTAAGTGTATGGCTCAACAGATGTTTTATTTTCACAGCACTGTGGTGTTTTGGAAAAAAAACCCCAAGAATTGCTAGAAGTGAGTCTTCCTTGTTTACGTATTTACACAACTGAAATACACACAGTTGAATTAACAGGTCAGGCTAAACAGAGTATCAGAGAGATCTTCTGAAACTCGGCTCCAGAGGGACAGATCTTTATACAAATGTATTAGTACCTTTCATCTGTATCGAGCGTATGAAAAATACAACTGCTGCATTGGCAAAATTGCACGATCATAGTTTGTTTAAAACTATAAAGGCTTGTGATAATTTTTTTTTCTCTCAGGACAGGAATAGGGAATTTTAGCAGCGAATGTGGATTCGAGGTTACTTCTCAAATCCCATTTTTTTTTCTCCTCTTCAGTTTCCTTGGGTATGTTATTTTATTTTGAATGGAGGGATTCCTGCCCCGCACCTCCGTGTCTTTCCCCTTTAGGTATCCTCTTTTCACACACTTTGGTGTGAACTCGTTCTGCCTCTGCTACCAGCCACTGCTCCCTTCGCGGGCGCTTTACGGAGGGTGCTGGGTCGAGGAAAGGGTTAGTACCAAGCATGTACAAAAAAGGAATGAAAAGGTGTAGTTGAAGTAGAAAATGTTCATATGGGGGAGCAGAAAAACATTAAAAACTACACCAGCAAAAGCTGGGAATAAAGCTTTACTGCGTTTTATTTAGGCACGGCACAGTTGTGGGGACAGATGGAAATGCATAAATGAAGGAAACCTGGAAAGAAATGTAAATGCTCTAAGTTTAAATATGAATTTTGCCAAAAAAAGGACTGAGGAACAGCTTGCTAAATTAAAAAGCTTTTGTGCATATATCAGAGGCAAGAAACCGCCGGTGAACGATGCTGATGTATGAATGGAGAAATCAGTGAGAGACATACTGGAGCAGGTGGATGTGATCCCTGCATGTGCCTGTCCCCAGGGGTTGCATCTCAAATCGTCATTTAAATTAAATTAAAGGTGTTATTTGGCATGATTGCATTTCACAGGGACGCTGGTGCAATCCATTGCTTCAGACCAGTAAACATAATAAAAATGACTAACACCTGTAGAATATGTAAGAAGTCATGGAAAAGTCTCGTAATCTGTTTGCAGAAGAGTCACGTTTCAAATCTTTCTGCCTGTTTCCTCTTGCCCCATTTTCAGAAGTTGGTGAGCCTGGAGAGAGGCAAACAGCGTGCTTGAATTTTCAATGTTTTGGTGACATTGCTCACCAAGAGCTTCAGGGAAAAAAAAAAAGCCAAAACCAAAACCAAACAACCCCTAAGCTGTCGTGGGATGAGAAAGTTCCTGTCCTGGATTAGTGACTGCCTAGTGGGTAGGAAACAAAGCGGTCAGGTTTCACAACACCACACAAGTCCCACCGGGATTTGCTACGAGATCTGTGCCGTTGAGCGGCGATAACGGATCTGCGGAGGAGAGGAGGAAGGGCTCGGCTATGGGCTTGGCTGGCTTTGTCTTCAGGGGGCTGCCGGGACCAGAGAAAACGCTGAGCAGCTGCCGAGGGATCCGGCGATCCTGGGTGTCCAGGGCAGCGCAACGGCAAAGGAAGCCTGTGCCAGCGGGGGTAAGATAATGCTCTTCACTCATATTTTATCCCTGCCCTCCGCCCTGTGCTGGGGACAACTCTCGGTGAGTCAGTGCCGCTTGCAAAATATCCTGAAGTCATTAGCGGCAGCCTAGAGCTCAGAGCTCAGGGCTGAGAAACGGTCCGGAGGGGGAAATAGAAGTGGAGGAAGTTTTGGAAGGAGAACAAAGCAGCCCCGTTGTTATGTTGCTGCCGGACCACGTGGCCTGAGCGTGTGCAGCTGGGGCGTCCCGGTGTGCCGGCCTCGAGGGATGCTCGCGGGCTGCTCACGCCGCCGGGGAAGCTGAGCGAGAGAGCAGGAGGTATGGAAAAGCTGCTGTCTGTGCAAGGAGGGATGGGGACAAGTGGGGTTCAGCCTGCAGAAGCAACGAGCGGGGAAAGGAGGGTGTTAGGGGAGGTGGTGCAACTGTGAACGATGTGCGGAGAACGACGGCAGAAGGGTTGCTCTCGGTGGCGATGGGGTTTGCGGGTGTGAAGCGGAGAGAGGAGGGGTTGGCTCCATGCGCGTGGTGTGCGACTGCAGGATTCATTGCCTTGGGCTGTTTGGGAAATGTGAGTGGTTTCAAGAAGCAATTAAACAAATGTGCAGAGGATGGGCATGGGTACAGCTGATGACACAGCTTTTCAGAAGCTGTGTGCATTTACTGGAAGAGAAAAATACTCCTATGTTTGTCTGTAGTTACACAGCTTCTCTGTGTGTCTGCTGTCGGTCACTACAGGAGACAGGTAAGGGCTCGATAGACTTTTTGTTTAATGAGGTGAAGACACTGCTGTTTGCAGTTTTAGGCTAAATCTGCTGTGGGTTGTGGAAATGGGGATTGCCTGGTGTCCTCTGCCAGGGCGCTGCTGGCTGCAGCTCCCGGGGTGGACAGCAGCGTCTGGGACGTGAGATGGGCTTTCGCACTCTTCTGCACTTCGACGGTTAAGACCTGAGTCCAGTGGGATACTTGGACAATAAAGGTTAAGTATAAGAGTGTGTGGACAGGATATAATACCCTGAGTGCCTTGAAGATACCGCATCACACACTTGTTCTCTGCACAGGATTAATTTACCCCGAGAGGACTTGCTGTGTGGGCTCAGCCCGCCAGCCAGCGCTGCACCCCCAGCCGCGCCGGGCTCTAGCTTTCAAGAAGGCAGCAGCTATTTGCTTAACTATTTTTACAGGTTTGAGGAAATCTTTTTTTTGTCCTTTCTTTCTCAGTACTCATAGCTGACACCTTGTGCTTTGCGTAGCTGATAAGTTTCCGTCGCCTCCAGAAGAGCGGATTTGTACTAACCGCTGCGATACACAAGTGACTTATCTAAAGGTGTGGGAAGAGACCCCCAGGTGGGAGCTATCCTACCCTGCCTGCAAGAAAAGGTTCGGGTGGCAGAATGCTTGAGAGGGACCTCCCGTTAGGACACCACTTGTGCAAATGAAATAAAATCATATCATGTGAAGTCGTAGTAGTAGTAATAATTAAACTGCACTGCAGTGAACCCCTGGTGAACAAAAGGTACCTTGAAATGTTGTTGCTCTGCTAAAATGTAGTTGCTTGCTGAACCTACTTTGCCGACTTACAAATCAAAGTGAAATAACTGTTCACGTTGCAGCAGCGTGCACAGTCATCAAAGGCGGAGATCGTGTTGTGCTGGGTGCTGAAGGTGAGTTTTCCTGGTCCTTTGTGTGTCCCAGGGAGGAGAGGAGGTGTTGTGACTTGTCGGGCGTCCTCTGCTGTGCAGCATCAGGAGGAGTGCCCCCGCAGGAGCTTGCAAAGGTTGTTCCACCGCGATGAACCTGCCGCTTCTCTAGATTACCTTGGCCCTGGGAAACAAAAGCTGACGGTCCTGAGGTGCGCCTGCTATCACCTACACCTGGAACTCCTCAGGAGAGGCTTCTGAAGTCAAAAGCATGGCAGAGCCCTCCAGGGCCCGGAGCGAAGAGCTCTGCTCTGCTCTGCAGGGCAGCCGGGGCACCTCCTGTGGTGTGGAGGCTCTGTCCTGCCTGCACAGAAGATCTTGGTTGAGTTTCCCGGAAGCCAAACCCTCATCTCGTGTAAAGAAGTACGGTGTTAATAAAGTCAGGTTTGGGGGCTGCGTGAAGCGTGGTCGGAGGGAGGTGTCTTTTGTACTAAGCTGACACTGGACAACTCTATTTTGGTATTTCTCTCTTGATTTGGAAAACATTGCTGTCCAAGTGTGGGTCGCCTGCAGAGCCTCTGACAGGGTGGAGGCTGACTCAGCGGTGCTTTCCCCTTTAGCAAACGGCTTTTGCAGTCTCCCTCCTTCACGTGGTGCCCTCTGTTCCCGAGGGCACCAGGCAGACACGGAGCGGGCTGACCCACCGGCGTCTCCCGCTGCGGAGGGGACAGGGGAGAGGCGGGGGGGAGAGTGTCGTGCAGAGACCACAGGAGAAGAGGAACTGCAAACAGCATGGGGGACCTTGCGTTGACTCCCCGCAGAAGAGAACGCAGCCATGTCCTGCATCCCCCTCCCCTCCGGACTGCTGTACCTCTGCGGCTGAAACCGTACTGGCCAAAAAGGCTTCAGCCTGCCGTTTTAGCGCTTGCTTCTCAAGCAAATGAAAAGTGAGATGGTCTGTCAAGGCAGAGGAAATTAGTTCAATAAAAGCTAGAATTACTCCTGCTTCTTCAATCTTTGTTGTTGTTGTTGTTGTTTGAGAACTGGAGGTTGAACTATGTTTGCCTTTTAATTGTGGGGTGCTCTGTAAGAAATCAAGTTGAGTTCCTTAATAGAGTTAAAAGAAAATATAAGCAGTCAGCATTAGGATGCCTTAATAATTTAGTATTTAATTCCGTGAAGTGTAGTGTTTGTAATTCAGCTTATGTGGCATTGTACTGACTCAGAGTTCCTGCACAAGCAAGCTACTTCTTGAAATGTATAATACTGTGAAATCTCCCTTTCTCTTGCTGCATTTCCATGGTAGAGTGAAGTGGTAAAGTCTAAAATACATTTGTGTATTTTGTGAAGACCCGCGGATTAAGATATACGTTATAAAGCAACTTTTCATGCGACTCACTTGCTCCGAAAAAAGCAGGGAGTCTTCTCTGTCACTGCATTTGAGGAAGAGTGCATGAATCACCCAAGAATAGGCAGTAAGATATTTTCCTAGGAAAAGTTAGCTGTTTCTTTCGTTTCCCCTGTTCGTTGTGTTAAGCATCAGCACTGGGATTTTTCTGTTAGTGTATTATGGCTCCACTGTTCAGAGCCTTCTCCACGGAGAAGGGCGTTGATCTGGTGGGAGCATAGAGCAGGCGGCCTGCAAGCCGGTTCCTGCTTTAGCTGAGAACAGATTTCAGACTAAGAAGGAAGATGCCCATTTTGAGTGGGCATTTGAGCATTTAAAAGGCTTATGTGGTGTCAATGTGTTCGCTTCCGTGCCGGGGTAGCAGCTTTTGTGGGACCGCAGGGCCTATCTGAGGAAATACATGCTCATCCCCAGAACCACGAGGCTCTTCCATAATAGGTTTTTAGTTATTTTTTTTCNTTTTTTTTTTTTTTTTTTTTTTTTGCAGGTGTTTCTTGAACTCTTCGGTGCATCACAGAACTGTTCTGTTTTGGGATATCCTGCTTAAACCCTCAGAAGAAAATCTGCCAACAGCCAAAAATGACTTGAGTTGGAGAGCAGCTGCTTTATCCCCAAGGTAGTGTGTTGGTAGCTCAGTAACTTTGCAATACCGCAGCTTAGCACGGCTTGCTTTTAGCAACTTGCTCAAGGGGGGAGTTGCCACTAGGGTCTCTCTTAGAAAGGCTGGTGACCTGCACGTGTTTGTCTTCTGAGGAGCGCTGGGACACTGCTCCCGTGTTCTTGGATGCATCCCGGAGCAGCCACGTGGGGAAATGAGCGGTGCCCTCCTGTCTTCTGTGGTCCAGCGTGCCGCTCATGAGGTGTTTATGCCTCAGGATATGTTTCCTACATCAGCCCGTCGTGCTGCCCTTTGGGCACTCCTCCTATATTTGCCCCCTTTTATAACATGATGGGAGCTGAAGGTGTCTGCTAATATAAGGTAACACAAAAGAGGACAGGCAGTGCTGTACAACAGGGTCTAGCTTTGCTTTCTGCAGGCATAACATCCCTACAGTAATGTTTATCAAGTTAATTTATGAACCCAAACGTGCCTCAAACCCTACTGTGGATTAATTGGAACGTGCCTCAAACCCTACTGTGGATTAATTGGCTCCCAGCAGCTGTTTAGTGAGGCTTCACGTCGGGAGCGTGCTCAGCCCACTGCAGGCTTGCAGAAGTTTCCTGTGAAGTCACCAAGTGTGTCAGTACCAGACTGGTGAAACTCCCACTCTTCGGGAACTCATAGCTTTTTTTTTTTTTTACTTCCCCGCAGTTATATGGCTCATTATATGCTTCATTAGCGTTCATGCCTGTGGTCAAGTAGAAACTCATTTCTGGAAGTGCTAGTGGTGGGATTTGGATATTGGCTGGCTGGGATGGGAGGTGAAGGAGAGCAAAGCGGAGGCTTACCCTGCTGCTGGGATGGTACCGGCTGCGTTAAGCTTGGCTGTCACATGTGGAAGGGAACAGAAGAATGGTTTGAGTGGCAGTGGCCTCAGATCCCTGTTACATAGCATGCGATGGCTAATAGCCAGTTCACATCTGTCCGTTTGGTGTTTGAGGTGGTGGACTTTGAAATGACATCTTTAGACGACCTGAAATTTTAAAGTCGGCCCTCTGTTCACCCTCTCCCCTCCCGCTGCCCACACACTGATAAGTATTTAAATATACGCATGTCTGCACGCAGCCTTGACTGAGATGTGTTCCTCTCTCCCAGGACCAGCTGCCTGCCCGGTGTTCAGTGTCCCGTTTGGAGGCACCGTACACTATGGTTCACATCAATGTGTTGAAAAAATTCATGTGTGTTCTTGTGGTGATACTGGTAGCTCTGACGGTTTGCCTGTGGAGAGAGACGAGAAGAAGCTACTATGTTCCTTTCAAGACTGAGAGTGATGATTTGCGGGTTCACAGGACTTCGGAAAAATGGAACCTACTTAAATCCCAGGGCCTTTTCCATGAAGCAGCCAGTGAATTGGGTCAGATACCCAAAACTTGGTTTAGTGACCACAACAAAGTAAAAGGCAGCACCTCTGGAACAGCCGAAAAGTTGCAGAAAGCAGCAGACTCTGTGAAGGTATGGGATAAGGACAGTTCATCCAGAAACCTCATACCCAGGCTGCAGAAGGTCAGAAAGAACTACCTGTCCATGAACAAGTATAATGTGACTTACAAGGGGAAGAGGAACGCTGCTAAACTCAGCCCAGAGAAGCTGCTCTGCCAGCTACGGGACAGGGTGAACGTGACCATGATACAGGGGTCAGATGGTCCTTTTGATACCTCGGAATGGCAGCAGTACCTACCAGGGAAAAGCCTCAATGAAACAGTGGGCCGCCTGGGTCGCTGTGCTGTTGTGTCCTCAGCAGGGTCTCTGAAATCATCTCGTCTGGGACAAGAGATAGGTTGGTATCTTTCTATTAGCATAAAGTCAAATAACGTTGTCTTATAAAAGTAATCTACTGTCATGCACTTACCAATAAGTCGCTGGTGTGGTCACAAAGTTGTTTAAAATACGTTGAAATATTACCCTTAAACTTCTTCTGAAGTTAGTGAACATTACAGCCTGGGAGGAGATGACTGGATACTCCCTTCCTCTCCGAGCGTACACACGGCACCGTGTAGGCTGCCTTGTGATGCCCCAGATCACAGTGCCTGTGAACCTTAGACCTTGGGCAGACCAAAACGGGCAAGCCCCAAGGGAGTGGAAGGGTTGGGTTGAGCTGAAAGGACATGACGTTTGTGCAGGTAGTTCTGTTCCAGCTAGTCCTTTTGATTTTCATGATCGCATTGGCATCACCAGAGGGTAGCACTAACACTGGGTACCAGATCTTGGTTCCTCAAGTGTTTGTTTCTTGAGAGGGTTTGGGGTGGGTTGAGTAATGCCAGTATGCTCATTGCACTGTCAACGGTCAGAGAATTTTTCATTCAGAAAGACTTGTTCAGAGAAGTAAAAGAAAACACTTAAGGAGAAAAAGCCCTGGACATAGCCCTGAGCAATTTGCTGTAGGTGACCCAGTGTTGAGCAGAGGGGCTGGGCACAGATGATCTTCAGATGTCCCTTCCAGCCTCAATGATGCTGGGATTCTTGCTCATGGCTTTCCAAAAGCAGCAGTGCTTCATTCTGAACTATAAGGCAGTGGCTGAGTTGCAGTGGCCCAGAAGACCATGGAAAAATTTCACAGGGCTTTATTTTATTTCTTCTTTAGACAAAGTTTTTTGCTTTGCAGAGTCTTATCTGACCATATTTATCTGAGGTTAATGCATTAATGAATAAATGCTGAAGTGTTGGTCTTGTACTGAGGATTATAAAGTGTGTTTTGATACCAAAGCACTTTGTGTCTTTAAGAAAGCAGCGTGCAGGGGAAACCAGATCTCCAGCCTTCAACTCAGGGTTTTGCGCCTGGCAAAAAATTCTCCTGTGCCTGCAGTTCCCTCAGCTTTCTTCATTCATTGTTCTTTGAGGCTCAGTTAAGTTTCACACTTTGCTAAACTGCAGCTTCACTGAAGGGGAAGTTTTAAAACCTAGGAGTTTTCTCTCCGGTGGAAATTGTTTGCAGACTTTGGTGTGTATGCAAGTTGTCTGTTGGATCGGGTCCCTCTGGCCTGCGCTGAGCTGCAAGTAGCCTTCATCCTCTGAAACAAGTAGATGGACAGCTTTTAATACACTATTCATGGACAACTTGGGCAAATCCTTCAAAGTCCTAGTTCTTGGATGCTCGTGGGAGGGTCAGGGTTTTGCCCTGGTACTTGCTCAGGAGTTCGCCCCTAAACCCCTCTGTGCTCCACAGGACAGGTGGGCAGGAGCTAGAATGAGGTTGAACAGTCTTTAATGTGTTAAAATGCTGTGAAAGACGTGATGAAGAACACAGCGGTAGTATGAACCAGGATAGCATTGCCTCCTGGTAAAAATTACAGGTGGGAGTTGGTTGATGTAATTGTTTCCACCTCTTAGGAGGTCAGGTGGGTCAAGACTTGGAAAGCCAATTCTGACTTTTCCTTTGAGTACCTGCCTTGGCTTATCTAGGTGCCTCCTGAAGTTCAGTAGCTAATGGTTTCCACAGAAGTGACCTTCTGTTGAACACCCTCCGCTGACACAGCTGGCTTGTGTCCAAGGGTGTCTCTCTTAGACTCCAGCGTACCAATAAAACTGCTCGCTCCTCCGTAAGGAGACCCTCCCAAGAGCTGAGGATGGTGTTTACGGCATGTTGTAATGCAGTCCGTGCAAGCGCTGGATTCGGTATGGGAACAGCCAAGAAGTGCAATGGGCTGTGCCCTGGCTGCGGCGCAGCTGAGAGGACGTCAGACGTGGAAAGCCATTTCATTGTTCCTAAGGCCGGTCTCTGAGCCTGTCCCCGAAGCTGAAGCGCCAGTTTGTTCCAGATCACAAGGGATGGATGCTGGAAAGGTCACTGTGAAATGTGCCCGAGGCGAACGCCGTTAACCCCTGCTGGTGTCCCTGGCTGGCGTTCCTCACGCCTGGGTCACAGACCTCAACCTTTCTGCTCAAGCAGTCGTCTCTGCTAGTGATTCTGCAGAGTTTTGGACACTTGCAGCCCTGAGCTGGGCAGGGTGAATATCGAAGGATTCAGGAGTATTCAGTGTATTTATGTACTTTTTTTTTTTTCCCCAGTTTTGACCTGGCGTATTTCCGTGTAGGAAAAGCCGTGGCTTTGTTGGAGAAAGGTGCCAAATAGGCACTACACCTGACAGGCTTAAACTGGAGCATTTGCATAGATGAGCACAATGGATTACTGAATTATTATTCCTTAAGTGGTCAGGAAATATTTGTTCTGTGTAATCACATTAAGATATCGAGTGCGCAATTAGTCGATGTAAGGGAGGTTGGGCAGAGCAGAACAGGAAAAAGCTTGTAAACAAGCAGCTTTTCTCAAGCTTACTTGGTTTTATTGGAGGTTATGAATCGCCAGTGAAAAATCTGATGTGGGAAATTCCGAGTGCAGCACAACCACCTAGAGACAGAGTGCCCGAGGGAGCCACCTACTCTGCCTGCGCAGTCATTAAACGCCCTTTTTAAATGCAAATTTCGGGCGTAATAACTCTCGGTGTCTGGCTGAAGTTATGTAGGGAAATTATAACCCCGTGCTCCATTGACGCAAGGTAGGATGTGGAGTTAAGGGTCTGTAGTGGTAACTACAGAGCCGCTCCTCAGCGTGGACGCGGGTTTTTTTTAGAAACATCACCTTTCTGGGGTTTGTGTGTTGCTTTGCAAGGGCTATAAACAACATCCACTTGCCTGTGAGAATAAAGTAGCTGAGAAACTAGTCTTCGCTGCCAGAGATTAGCGATCCTCCAGTGCTGCTTGTGAGAACACACCTGTTTTCAAGCAAATGATCTGGAAAAGAGCCGGTTCTAGAGCAGGAGAACCCTTCTGCCCTGGCTGGGCACTCGGCAGCTCCCCACGGACCCTGCCGGCGGCTGCTGGAGCTGCCGAACCGTGGCCTCGGCGCGAAGGCGGGGAAGTTGGTCCCGCTCCTCTAACTCAACACCTCTGATGGGGCGAAAGGTTTCCTATCCAAATGGAGGCAGTAGGTACGGAGAAGCCGGGGTGCCGGGCACGAGCGCCCCGTGTGCCGCAGCAGCAGCCTGGCGCCGGGGCATTGCGGCAGCGTGGCCAGCTGCGTCGGGGCAGAGGAAGGGTGCCGCAGGAATGCCGTGCTATCTTAAGAGATGATGCCAGCGGAGGAAAATGCAGTGAATCCCAAGGCATGTAACAAGCTGCGCCTGTGAAATGCGCAGCAGTGGTTTTATTTCTGTAACGTGGGAGGTACGCTGGCAGGCTGAAGTCGGCTTCGCTTTCCACTGTGGTTATTGTACGTGTTTCTCAGGCTGGTCAACCTCCAGGCTGCAAGAGAGGACGCTGGCTCACCGTTATTTCCCAGTTCCTTAGCTTGCGGCCAGCCACACGGTAAATTAATTCTACGCTGGTCTATCTCCTGGTAAAGTGTTTGGAAGGAAGAAGAGGGAGAGGGAGGAAGATGCTGTGCTCCTCCATGCAGAGATAATGCTAGGGCTTCTCTCTCAGCCGGCCAGAGGACTGTAGTTTAAAAAAGTGGATTTTTAAGCGTGTGTTGATCGTAAAGTTAGACTAACAGTTTCTTCCACAGAATCTGGCTTGGTACTTCTAGTCGTTAGGTGGAAAGCCAGGGACTAGCCAGATTGTATTAGAAATGCAGGTGGATAACCTATTACACATCTCTTCTGTCACTCAAAAAACAGTTGTTAGCTCATGGGTTTTCACTCTGTTTTGCTTTCAGACAGCCACGATGCCGTCCTGCGATTCAATGGGGCTCCTACCAAGGGGTTTCAAGAAGACGTGGGGCAAAAGACAACAATTCGTCTGGTGAACTCGCAGGTAGGTCTGATGAACGTGTGCCAGATGGGCCGAGCGTGGCAGAGCTGCGTACCTGCCCTTGCTTGCTGCATCTCGATTCCCCTGCGTTAAACCACCAGTCAGATGTGGAACAGTTTGTCCTTTCTGAACCAATCTGGTTTTAGCAGACGTATCTGGCTGCTGACATCTTTCTTCCTCTGCCCTGTTTGACCTCTCCATTTTTTATCTTTCCCTTCTGTGTGTATTTTTATGATGTCAGATAGGTGTTATCACTTAAGAAAACTTTCTCTGGAGGATGTACCCTTTGCCAGACTTGCTGTGATATGAAGTAGTTTACCAGCAAAACCATGTACGTGACTTGTGTGACACCAGAGTTATCTGCACAGGGAGGAGGGCAACCATGTGATTGTGCAGCTGTAATACAGCAGTAATAACTCCCCATGTGGATGCTCTTATTTTGGACCAAGTGTAGTTATAGCCGTGTCATTACAGTGCTTCTGTCCTCCAACGCCTATCAGCCTGCAGCTGTTGGTGATGTTCTTCATCTGCCACCATCCCCTCCGAATGGAGACACCAGCTTAGAAAAGTTCAGTTACGGGGAGAGCAAAATTGTTGCAGTTTTTGAGGCTAAAGTGAACTGCATCGTTGATCTAGCAGTGAAACAGGGCAAAAGACGAATAGTGTGAATAGTGCAGGAGTCTTTCTGCTGGAGTTTCTGAGCCAAACAGCTCTAATTGCAGTCCCTGTTATCTTCAGGGATCGCTGGATTGGGAGCCTGGTTTTCTTCTGGGTTTTCATTTGCACTTGTAATGGTTCAGTGCTGTTCTAGTCATGGCGACATCATTTTAACCTTCTTGTTAGAGGCTTTGCCTGATGGCGTTTTGTTTCCAGCTGCTTGCAGGCATCAGATACTGGCAGGACAAGCTGTAATTTGTTCTTGTTCTGGGTTTGGCTTTTCTTACGTTGTAAGTGGTCACTGGGAACAGGGACAGGATGGTGGCTTGGCTGCTCTTATTTTGGCTCTTACTATTCATCAATTCTCGGTCTGTTCCCAAAATGAAGGAAATGGGATCTCCTGAATCTAATCTGTCAGAACTAGTCTGTATTGAGTAGTATCCCTTCAGCAGTGGTCCTAAGTTGCTTAATAACTATTTGAAGATACTTTTCTGTAATTTGCTGACCAGTCTCTAGCGCATATCTGGGGGTGGGTGGTTTTAACAGTCGAGTGGGGTATCTTGTACATCCGTGTGCATAGGGAAGGATTAATAGATTGATACTCTGAGGAGAGGAGTTTGGATCCTCAGATGGGAGGATAGGCTTGTAGGTCCACAAGCCTGGTAGTTCTAAACAGAGACGTTCTTTACCATCGCCTTGCTTATTTTCTTAGACCTTCGCTGGTTCATCAGTACCGCTTCCTTTCATGGCATGTTTTCCTGCAGTCTTACACAAGGCATCGCTTTGCCCTGGGAAGGCAGCCACATCTTGCAAAAATAAGGGCTGAGGAGTGTGTGGGAGGAGTGCCAATGTCATTCTGTAGGACACAACTCCTTTCTGCAGAGCTGACCGAGGACCAGAGTACCTCGTTCCTCCCAGCCCTTGTTTACAGTTCTCCTTGGCCGCCTTCTCGCTGTCATGGAGAGCACTCTCTGCTTTGGCTGTATTTGCTGTTATTGGCACTAACGAGTCTGCAGGGAGGAAGAGAAAGGAGATAGCACATCGGTGGAATGGAGTAAGATTGTGATGGGAAAGGGGAGCATGTTTAGATTACAGGGCATTGACTGCGGTAGCAGCGGAGAAGGAACTCGTTTTGATACAGTCCATAAGTGTACCAGGAGAGTAGGGGCTCTATGAGCAAGATACTTGCCAAACAGTGAATGGGCTAAAGAACAAATTAACGAGGAAATCAATAGATCGGTTAACTAATTAGAATCAAAAAGCTGGGCAAGACAGATCAGCCATGTAGCAATTTAAATTAGTTTAACTACGTAGGAAGAATCAGTCAATATTAAACAGAACAAATAGGCACTAAAGGTATTTGGGGAGCCAGGTCCCTCCAGCAGATGGGTTAAGTGACCGACAGGTAACTAGTGGTGCTGAGGGCAGCTCTGTGGTGTGGGAAGGAACCAGCAAACACTTTGTGGCTGGGGGGGTGCTCCCCACCTGGTTTCTTATCCCTTTGCTTTTGTGCCTCTCGCAGCTCTCTAGGGGTTTGTGTGCCTCTGCCAGCTCACATGGCTCTGCTTGGCTGACCTTTGCTTTCTCTGATGCTCAGTCTCTCTTGAAGCCTCCTTTCATGTGTTTCACATTAGAAAAGTCCCTGAAAGATTTCTAGGCTTTAAATAGAAACCAAAATAAAGCGCCTGTGTTCCTTGCCGTATTCCCGTCCCGTTGCGGTGCTCCATCCCACTCGTACCAGGCGCAGGGGCTGGCTGGTGCCAGCTGCCCTGCCATCTCCTCGCCTCTGCTCTGGTGTCCATGGAGCAGAGGCAGAAGTTCACACCTGCAGCGTTGCGCTCTCCAGCTGACAAGTGGCCTCGATATTTTAGCTACTGTAAGGAAATGAAACCAGGCAGTACACGTGGTCAAGGCCAAAGCCTAATCCCGGGGAGTTAAGAACAGATGCGAGGAAATACTTTTTGCTTTTGGAATAGTTCTCGTCTGGGCTTGCCAGAGTGTCCTCGTGCTCTGGTTTTGGGGACAGCCGGGAGGGCAGCCTGCTGCTGGGGACAGCTGCGATACTCGGGGATAAATTGGCTAGCTCTTAATTAGATCCATGGAGAAAATCAGGACAAATGGGAGCTGATTTTTATGATGATGCTTTTCTTCAGAAGATGTTTGCAAACTGCGTCAGTACGGGTTATGCCTTTGGGTGGGGAGGATAGGAGATCTGTCCCTGTCTCATCTGATTCTGACTGTTCGCTTTTTGCTGCAGACCTGGGTTGCCCTCGGGTGTCACAAGCTGTGACGGTCACGTCCAGAGTGTAGAGGGCAACTTCTCTGTTTGAACCACCTGGTTTTGTTGGTTTGGGAAAGCCTCTGGTGGAGCACTCTCCCTCCACCCATGTGCTTTGCTGTTGTGGTGTTTTCCTCCTCATTGCTGCTCTCACCAGATCTGAAGCTCCCTTGCCCGAGTTGCACCACCCTGCTCTGGAGAGGAGAGATGGTCTGGTGGGGCTCAGCCGTGGTCTCTTGTCTCTTGCACCCGTACTCCCACAGCCCTGAGCCCGGGCTGCCTGAGTTCGTGCTGCTCGGGAGAAACCACCCATGGGCAGACTTCTTTAGGTTCAAGTGAAGGTTCTTGATAACGCCAACAGTGTGTTTGCGTGAGGCTCTTCCTGGACTGTCCTGGTGACTGGTGGCAGCAAGTGATGTTCCCACCTGCCTCTAGTAGTCGTAGCGATGGTATCCATCATAGAAGCTGGGTCGCTCTGCAGGTCCTGCCTTTATTTTATTATTGAAGGCAGATAAAGAAAACCTTGTAAAGCGTAATGGCAGTTTTTCTTGTGACTGCCCACAAAACCCTGTACTGCTAGATGGGACAGGAGTGGGCGTTGGAAGGGTGTCACTGGGGGTTGTGTCCTTGCCCGCATGCAGTGGGGCATGCTCAGTGACCAGCAGTGGGGTGGCTGTGGCTGTATTCAGATATGCTTTACTGCTTGGCTCTCTGCTAATTCTGACAGCGTACTGTATATTACTGTATTTGTTGTTGTTATTCAAGCTTGTAACCGTTGAGGAGCAGCAGTTCCTGAGGGAAGCATTATATAACACTGGAATCTTAATTGTCTGGGATCCAGCACCATATCATGCAGAAATTCACGAGGTAAGGCTGAGTTTTCTGTAAGTAAAATCAGATTCATATGCTTTGAAGTGCATCTGTTAACTCACTGCCTCCTAACGTGGGCAATCAGTCATTTTAAGGCCATTCTTGATTACCTTTTCGTTTATCATGGATATATCACATGTACTTCTGAGAGTACCCCATTCATGGGTGCTCCTGGGGAAACACTTGCCTGTTCCTGATCCCTGTGAAGGCCTCAGGCCAAGTGTAATAGGTCACCACCTTTACTTTCCCGTGGACTGATGCCGCCAGGAGGAGGTCACTATGGGCTGCAGCGGTTGTCATCTCGTCAGAGGGTGATCTCCTCTTTCTGACAGTTGCTGTAAGATTTGCTGATGGTCAATGGTTGGGTGTTTCAAGTGCCAGTCAGACATGAGATGTACTTGATGCATTATGAACAGAGTGGGAAACCCTCTGAAGATCTTCGCAAATGTCTCCTCTATGCGTCAGCTAGACTCTCACTTGTGGGTGTTCCAATCCCTCTAGCATTTGCTTTTCATTTTGAGTACAAAAGGGCATTATTTGATAAGTGATGACCTTTTGAGCTTTGGAGTCTCATGGTGAAAGCAGGTAGGAGTGAATAGTCCTTTCTTTACTTTTATTTTAAGCTCTGTCTGTAACTGAGATGCCTTTGCGTTCCTTTCTCTGGATGGCATTTCCAATTTTCTCACTGATGTTTACTCTTGTGTCTAATCCCACACCTCCGGGAGCCATGAGGGTGTATGTACAGCGTGTTTAAGAGTCAGTAAAACCAGGATGGGATATTTTTAGCATAGGAAAAAAAAAATTTCAAAATGCCTTTAAGAAAACATAAATCCTTCCTAAGTGTTTTCACTGACAGGGGAAGTTTTAGGATGCAAATCAGCTCAGCCTGGGTGAGGAGGCTGTGATGGGGACAGTTGCCTGCAGAACAGGATGCTTTGTACTCCAGCATGCAGAGGGGTCGGGGTCTGTTACATTTGAGACAGACTTCTCAACATCATCTGCTATCAGGGGGGTGCAGAATGAATTTATACAAGATGGCTGATCTCAGTTAATGGTCCTTCACTGCTAAAGAGAGGAGATTTGTGTTTTTTTCCTGCTCTGTTCACTGTGTCAGGTCACCCACAGCGACCCAAAGGCCAGATGAGGTGGTGGGAAACAGAGAGTGAGCGTGTGTAGGTATAGCAGGACCTTTTCCCTCTGGCAGCAGCAGGTTTGCTCGTCCTTGTTTTCCGTTGGTTATGGGACAGAGTGGGATAGAAATAAGAGTTTGACTTCTTGTTTCTGTTTTGCAGTGGTACAGAAAACCAGACTACAGCTTTTTTGAAAGCTACAAATCATATCGTAGTACACATCCAGAGCAGCCCTTCTATATCCTGAATCCAAAAATGCAGTGGCAACTCTGGGATATTCTGCAGGAGAATTCCTTGGAGCAAATTCAGCCTAATCCACCGTCGTCAGGAATGCTTGGTAAGATGATTGCCCTTTAAACTTCTCGTTTGGTTTGCAGGAACTCTCCAGGATGCCTTTTTTCCAAGACAACTACAGATTTATGGTGCTTATCAGAGTTGCTTTTAAAGTGTTTGTCTTATGCCAAAATTTAAGCTTCCTGTCTTTAAAGCAGCAGCTCGGTTGTGTTAAAATAAGCAGTCTGCAGCACCCCCCTGAAACAGCAGTTCCAAATGTGGCCTGGTTCCACGTGGAAACAGGAGAGCGGATTGCAACATCGAGATGGTCTCTAGGATTTCTAGCTTCTAGTGCCAGAGCAATTCCCACAGGGTGCGAGAGGAAGGATATGGCTCCTGCAGGCTCAGGTCTTGTCAGGCAAATAAATCTGCTTACTTCAGATGAAATCTAAGTACTTGCTTATTTTTAGTGTATATATATATGAAATATATATAAATATGGAGATATAGATCCATGGGAAAAAAAGATAGCTAAAGACTTACTGGGGGTTCGGGGATGGTCAGGGTGAATAGTTGTCCTGAAAAGTTCAGTGATGTTCCCCCTTTGTCAGCATGCTACCATCTTGTTCGTCAGCAGGCTAAATCCAGCCTTTCAGCAAAGGGGCTCATTTTACTTTCTGCTGTTGCAAAGCTTTTCCTTCTTATTGGAGAGCAGAGCTCATGATGAGCTGAATAAAAAGGAGCGAACTTCTCAGGACGTTCACGTGTATTTGAAGTCACAGCAGAGACGTATGGCTTTGTTTGCCACGTGGATGTCCCGCTGCTGTCCTTTAGCCCCTCCTCTGCTCCCACCTCTGCTGCCATCACTCCTGGGGCACAGGCGTCCTTCTACGTCCATGTAAACAGAGGCACTTCTTATTTTCGCCAGTCCAGCAAGTCTAGTTTTCTTCCACAGCCTTGCTCTTGCCCAGCAGCTATCACATCAGTGCTGGGAGATGTGCAGAACAACTGCATAATCAATGGCTTCAGCGGCAGAGTTGTTGTTAACCGGAGTTAGGGGCGCAGAGGCAGGCACCGGCCCGTGTCAGACAGCAAATTCCTCTGTGGCTTAACTTTGGGCCAAGTTACCTTTGCTTTGTTAAACAAGTCACCTCGCCAGCCGTGGGGGCACAGACCACGTTCCAGTTTGCAGCTCTGGGTTTCCTGGAAGGCCTAAGCGTGAATGAAAATTGTCGATTGAAAAGGTGGAAGAAAACGTGTTTAAAATGCACCTTAATTAAACAAGTGGTTTCACGGATGGGTTTTTCTGATGTCTTGTAAACTGTGTTCCTCTGATCGCGCGTGGTCCAGATACTGCATGAATTTTCTGTGATGTTATATATCGGTTCCGTTTCCCTAGTGATAGCAAGAATATTTGCCATTTCTTGCACTTGAAAGAAAAGTAGCCAGTAACTATGGCTTACTTCTGATCTGGCCCGCGAGTTGAGAGGTCTGTGCCCAGCACTGGCGTGACTGTCCTCGAGTGGTCCGCGTGCCTGTCGGAAGGCACAGGAGGGCAGCACTGCTCTGCTGCAGGGAGCCGGGGGAGCCTGAAGAGCAGAGGCTGCTCGGTCTCCGTGAGCTATCTCCAAGCACAGCCGCTTTCCTACCCCCTGCGTTGGCAAAAGGGAGGTGGGGAAGAGGCGAAGGTCTCATCGCTGCTTACCCAAGCAGGTTTGAGACGGGCTGTTGGGCTCAGCTGGTTGCGGTGCACGGTTGGCAGACGCCCGAGTTTCCATGAAGGTCGCGGAGAACGATAGCGCTCTTAAAAAACTGGCCTTTTGGCATGGCTGTCACTGTAAACAATCTGCTGTAATCAAGCCGATCGCAGGCTTCGCAAGAGAGGGCTTCAGAAAACAGCCCCGTCTGGCCAGACTTGTTTTCTCCCCCTCTCACCTGAACGTTGAAAAAGGAAGCCCTTCCCCTTGGAGCTGGATGCTCCTCGCTTACCGCCTGTCCTGCGGGAACGTTTAATCGCTTCTCTGGTTTGACACGGGGATGTCTGCTTTCTTTGCCTCCCCAGGTATCGTGATCATGATGACGCTCTGTGATGAAGTGGACGTGTACGAATTTCTCCCTTCCAAACGGCAGACGGACATTTGCCACTATTATCAGAAGTTTCACGACCGTGCCTGTACCATGGGAGCTTACCACCCCCTCCTGTTTGAGAAAAACTTGGTGAAGCATATGAACCAGGGCACAGATGAGGACATCTATACTCGTGGGAAAGTTACTTTGCCCGGCTTCCGAAATGTGCATTGCTAGCAGATCAGTTTTTAGTGGGTTTAGGATTTTTTCTTGACTGTCAAAGCACTTTTTAAATCAGGGTTGTCAGATTCGTTAGGTCTAAGCACTGGTGTGTTTTTGCAGCTCTTCCATGTTGCAACACTTGCTCTTAGGACTTTGTTGCCTAACTTCTCCCAACTATAAGGCGGTGTTAATACATTGCGGTACGTCCACGCGGTATCTGCATGAGCCACTGCAATAAATTTACTCCCGGTGGAGCCAGGCTCATGCAGCGGGTGGATATCTCTGTCTTCATCTCAACTGATCATGGTGTATGTGAGCCGCAGGAGATGCTTTCTAAGCAGAGATTGCACAAGTCAGGATCAAGTGCTGAATATAGTTTGGTTTGCTTCAAAGGGGTTATGACAGCCAAAAACCTGGTCCATTGAGAAACAAGAAAAATAATTTAAAACTTGTTCCCGTAGTCCTAGGAGCTCTTTGGAGCAGGTCTGATTTATGGAAATGCTGTCAAAGCTGTGTACTGATAAGCTAAACTCTTATTCCAAAATATTTGATTTTATAAACATTTTGTAAAATAACAATGGCAACTTCCTTTCAAATTACAAGACTTCTGAAATCATTCAGGTGGCATTCTTGGCAAAGGAAGAGGGAGGCAATTCACATTTCAGTGATTCTTGCAAGACTTTTTAATCTTTTTATTGTTTTTTTTTTAATTGCTTAAAATAAATTTTAGTGAACATTTACTTCACCAGTACAGCGCTGTGCTTGGTACAAAAGCCTTATTTCAAAAACATTTTGGGGAAGATGCTCCGAGGCACAAATGGGAGAACTCACTGGAATTCAGTACCTCTTTCCAGCTCTCTGCTGGTCTACCTTTGCAATTATTGGCAAAATACTTGCTGGCTCATCTCCGGTGACAGAAATGCAGTGTCGCTGCTGGCAAGTTGAGTGGCAGTTCTCTGCAAGCTAACCGAGGTGCTCTCTCAGTTGCCACATGCTTTTTGAGTAGGTGGGGAGGAATTGCATTGCCCCTGGGCTCCATGAGCGGTGGGGACGAGAGTGTGCTCTGCTTCTCATGCTGAAACACGGGCGGAATTGAGGAGCAATTGAGGAGCGCAGCATTTCCCTGCTCGAGGGGACTCTCCCGTAGCGGCACGGTGGAAGCAGGAGCTCTGCAATCTCTGTACGTCACTGAGAACACCTTCCCTGTCCTCCTCCCTACTGATGTGTTTCATGATGTCTGTAAAGAAAGCTTTTCCTTCTCCTGTTCTGAATAAATCCTGTGAAGTCATTGGCCCGTTCCTGGCTTGCTTGGTGAAACCCATGGGAATGTCATTGCTCCGTGGCCCTGGGGACTTGTACCAGCCTGGCAGCAGCGCGGGCAGAGCAGGGAGGGAGCTGCTCGTCTCAGTAAGCCCACGGCTCTTGCCCCGTCTCGGTGAGAGGGCCGCTGCCGAGCTGTTCCTCCAGCTCTGAGGGTGGCTTTCTGCACACCCCTCCGTTGGGATGGATTGGGTCTGTCAGTGTTCACAAATTGTGTGTCATGTGATAGATATATGTAAAAAAAAATAAATTTCGGTCCTTGCGCTACTGCTCAGGGGCACTAGGACAAGAATGCAATGAAGACCATGAGCAGTTGTGTCTCGTAAAGCATTTGTGTTCATTGTTCAGGAAGGAGAGAGTTTACGGAGGAAAACCCAGCAGAGGTGGTTCAGGAGAACTATAGCAAAGCTCTCTCCGTCTCCGCTCTTAGTTTGTAACGGTGCTGCCTCTCTCGCCCTTGGACCACGGCGATTTGCCTTCTTAGTATGTGTTTAGTTGGGATTTGAATAGCTTCTGCCTTTTTTTTCCTGGGCTGTCTCATTTGTTATTTCTCACAATGTTATGTTCCCCCACCTCCCCCTCCTCCGGGTGACGGGACCAGCCGCCCTCCTGGGCTTGGGCCGGGTACGGGGTGGATGGTACCTTGCTGCAGGGGAGCAAGCACAGCCTGCCTGCTGTTCACCTGGGGGTCCCCCAAACCATCTGCTCCTCTGCAGTGCTCCTGCAAGAAGAAAAACTGTCAGGCAGGCTCCCCGGGGTCTTTCAGAGCCCGCAGTTACTTACAGGCAATAGTGTTGCACTGGGCATGACATTTCCAACGTTACGCTAACGGTTTTAGCTAGATCCAACGTGTGATTCATTTACAATCTAAACAAGAGTTTTACAAGAATTATGACAGAGCTTAAAATAGGCCAGTGTTAATCCTCTTTTTTTTTCTTCTCTTTTTGGCAGCATAGATCCCAATCTAATATAAATTGCAAGTGACGACAAGTCTGGTATTTAGAAGAGCCAAGTTTAAGTTCGTGGGCAGTAATAGCGAGACTGTAACAAAAGCCTTATCCCTCCTGCAGTCTCTAACTGTTTCCAGAGTGTCAACAGCTTTCTATCCACGTGGAAAGCGGGAAGAGAACAACGCTGCCCTTTCCAGTTAGCTAACTACTGGGAAAGATGCTCCATAATGATATGGGACGGGTGTGGGGGAAAGTCAGCAAGTCTGGGGAGGAGGAGAATGAAGGAATTATTTTAGGGGTTGATGCAGGAAAGAACTCTCCTCTTGATTGTGGTGTTATTTCTGTGTCGGAATATTGCTTAGAAATACTCTTCCTTAGCTGTAACTTCATAACTCCTCCTGGCAGTATAAGCTTACCTATAGCACTCGCAGAAGCTGCAGCCGTTGAAGTACTGAAAGGGAAGGGGAAAGGAAAGGGAATGAAAGGGAAATACTGGAAGGTGATGGGAACTCCAGCTTAATGTCAGAAAGACATCACCCCCGAGCTGTCCTGACTTTGAGTTTAAACTTTGCATTATCCAGTATTCCACCTATTTCTGCAGCTCTGCTGATTAATTGGCAAAAAGTGTATTTTAGTATGACAGTGGATTGGTCGATAAACATTGTCAAGATATCTTATTTCTAAGGGTGGGCTCTTGGTCCTTGCTTGCCATTTTGAAAACCTAGCTGAGCCAGATTTAAAAAATACCTTTAAAGACCTAGAATTCCAAAACCAGACGCAGTTTTGGGAGGAAATCTCAACCTTTGGTAAGACTTGTGATAATCAGATATTATAATTTATTTAGACAAGGCAGTAGAAACTGATTAGTGATGTTAAGATATTCGGAAGTGAAAGGTTTTTTTTCTCCACATGTACCCGTGTTACAAAGGAGTCTGGCCTTAAAGGTATTAACATGCAATACGGAGCAAAGATTGTTCTTGATCTGGCACTCTGGCTGGAAACTGTTCCTTCCTCTTTGCCTTTGGGTGTCCTCGAGAGCCGGGGCACGGGTCTGGAGAGGGTATGTGGTAAGACGGGAGCCCAGAGGAGGTAAGCGCAGGTGTCAGGGCTCAGGGTTGGACACGGAAGTATTTGGGCAATGTAAAAGCAATGACAGTGTGCTACTGGCAGAGGAACGTTGGACTTCATTGTCTTTGGAGGAGAGCTTTAATTGTCTGGGCTGACAAAACTGCCTGTGGATTTTTTTGTTTTGCTTTCAGTAAAAAAAATAAAAAGGGGAGAAAAGTCTCAGAAATTCCTATTGTATGCACCTGAGTCAACACACCCTTCCTCACCTCCTCGAGAAGAATAGAGTGGTTGAGTGGGAACTAGATCTGACAAGACAGTAATACCTCAACAGTGATGGTTAAAAGATACATGCGGGCAGTCCCTGGAGAGAAAAACAAGGCACCCCGGCCACATACTCCTTTTGTTTTCCATGCCTGCACCCAACCGAAGGTGTGGATACACGCCAGATGGCTTATTCTTCTCTGTTGGGTACCAGGAAGTCTGACGCTCTTGCCCAGCGCTGTGGATGTTTGGTTTCCCTTGTGAATTGTACCAGCCTGGCAGGGAAACATGGTCACTTGCTTCAGGTGATGACACAAGGCACAGTGCAGAAGCATCAGGCTTCATTTTGGAGCGGATAATTTGGGTAAATGGCTGTATGTATCTTAGGTCCTAGCAAACGCTCCAGATAGAATATGCCACAGGGATGGAAATGCCCTGGTGCGTTTATAGGGGAGATGAAAATTGGGAAGAGCTTGTGGGGGTGTGGACGTATTCCCCGGTGTCCTGAGAAGGGAGCTGCCTGCGGTCACCGTATTCAGCCTGGCGTCGCCTGGAGCTAATGAGTGCACTGGGAAATGGTGGGAGCAAGCTGTGACCCAGCCGGCTTTGTGCCTCCCTCCAGGAGAGAAGGAGCCACAGATCAGGGCTCCTTTTTGAAGACAGAACTTGCAAGGAAGTGCTTGTTTCTAGCTTGTTTTTAAAACACAGATGAAGGAAAACTGGTAAGTGGTTCTCTCTGCTCTATGAGCAAATAATTTCTTCTCTTTTTGAACTCAATGAGCAGCTTAGCAGCCTTTTCTTGTGAAAGGTGTGGAAAACAGGTTCAATACACCAGACTTTGGTCATCGTGGTAGCATAAGGTCTCCTGGAGTTGGTAATGCACAGTTCGTGTCACGCACAACTTGTCTGCTGTTCTAGAGTTGGCTATGGAGGGCTTCTTTCAGGGCATGGTGCTGGAGAGCAAGCACAGTGCCCTCACGCCATCTCCACTGGAAAAGGAAGGAGCCCTTGTAGGGGCCAACTTTCACACTCTGTTTTTTGTCCAGGTCCTGTGAAGTGCCTTCCCTCTATAGACAAGTGGCCCCTGCTGCTACTTATCCTCCGGGGTGTCACCTCTGCCTTCAGGTGGGATCTCAGGCCGTAGTCCGACCGCTCTTACAGGGAGAGCTCTGGAACTCGCACGTTCCTCGTGCGTTCGCCCATTTGCGTTTCTGAGCGTGTGTGCCGGCAGCACTTTGCCCGCCTGCGGGCAGCCTGTGTCCAGCGGGAGAGCAAACGCTCCTACCCACCTCTGGGTGAGGGTGAGGTGACACAATAGGATGTTTGTGTCTCCATGTTTCATATGAGTTTGTATCTGTTCACTCACCTAATCTTACTGTGCCACTTTATGTGTGATAAAGGGAGAATTTCGTATCAATCGCATCTTCTGACAGCCGGGTCAGACTTGAAGCTTCGCACTCTACTGTTAACTTGTGTTCAGTGTACAATGAACAAAACTAATTTGGGGAGAAAATTTAAGCAAAGAGTATTCGGGGAAAAAAAAAATAAAATTCCTCTGTTGAAGGTATGTTTTGGGAAGATACCCGGGTGTTTGCAAAGGCAGAATGGAAGGTGAACAGGGAAAAACCGACCTCGGAAATGGTTTGGAAAAGTGTGTGTCTAGTGCAATTATTTCCAAGTAACTCACTGAAAGCCAGAGAAGGGGAGGAGCGGAGGGAGTCGACTGACAGTGGTTTGGTTTGGTGCGAGTAACTCCTGGCAGAAACTAGGTCTCTAAACAGAAACAGATACTTCCCAAAACACAGTGAACTTGGCTTGCTGTCCCCGTGCCAGCTCTGAGCGTGCTGCTGGTTTGGAAGGTCAGTGCGCGTTGGAAGCTCTGCTTCTGGGAACAAAACCAACTTGGAATGTCTTTATTTCCATTCGTGCAGATATCTTGCAGTGCTTTTCCTGCCTGGCCCCGGCGTCCCTTACAAAAACAGTAGCGAGGCGCTTCCATGAGCCAACGCCGATTCAAACCTGTGACAAACCCCTTTTCAGTGGGTGCCGGTGGCTGTTCTGCAAATTATGATTTTAGCATGGGGATGTGGAGTTTGCAGTTTCAAGGAATCCTAAAACCGCCTGTGGGTTCGTGAAGGCCCTGGGGTGGACAGTTGTTGGCTGTAACAGACCAACGGGAGCTTTCAAAATCTCCACCTGGGCGGGTCACTCTATAAACACAGCAGAAGTTACCACTGTGTCCTCTCTGAGAAGGTGGATTTGGGAGGATTCCTGGGTTAAGGCTATCAGCACATGAAAGAGAAGATGACACTCCTCAGTAGCATGTATAGGCGCGTTGAAGGAGGACGGACGATGCGTTGGCTCTGCTGTCCCAGCAGTCCTCCTCTCCCGGAGCACTCCTGCTGGTCACCGTGGTGGCATCAGGGCGAAGGGAGGGACGAGTTTCTGCCCCCTTCAGCACACGGGACACAAAAGTGGTCAGCAGTGGTATTAATCCTTCCGTGCCTAATACTTAAAGGGAGGGTGCCAGGGGGATGGGAACAGTCTTTTTTCAGTGGTGCCCAGTGATAGGACAAGAAGGAACGGGCACAAACTTGAACATAGGAAGTTCCATCTTAACATGAGGAGGAACTTCTTTACTTTGAGGGTGGCAGAGCACTGGCACAGGCTGCCCAGAGAGGTTGTGGAGTCTCCCACTCTGGACACATTCCAAACCCGCCTGGACGCCGTCCTGTGCAACTTGCTGTAGGTGACCCTGCTCTGGCGGGGGAGTTGGACTAGATGATCTCCAGAGGTCCCTTCCACCTCTGACCATTCTGTGATTCTGTGATTGTATCGGTGCAGGAGAACCTCAGAAAGAGGATCCTTGTAACCTAACCTGTCAAAATGTGGAATATCCGAGTCCTTCTCTGATATAAGACTAAAATGAAATGCACGGCCCTGGATGGTTAATATGGTACTGGCATTTGCAGCATTTCATTCCATTCCCAAAAGAAAAGAAAATCACTAATATGCGTGAAAGTAGGCTGTGTTTCATTAAAAGCCAGTTTCAGGTACATCCAGCAGCGTAAAAATAGGAAAACTGAATTGTGCACTCAGCGTGTGGTTTATATATTACAAAATCAGTGTTAATTATCGTGTCTGGAGTGTTACATAAACACTAATCTTAACAAGTATATGGAGGAGGAACTTACTTAGCTTTCTCCTGCTCAGCTGAGTGTTCCGCACCTATTCAGAAATGCTGAAGCATTACTGCTTAAAATACTTCTCAAAAACAGAGCCAGATCTTTAACTAGGATAAATCAGTGAAGCATTCTGCCTTCAAGGAAGCTATAAATCATTTTCATGAACTGAGAATCTGTTTCTGATCTCCGTTGCCTGTTTTTTCCTTGGGTATCTGCACAGACATTATCCTATTTGAGTCTCTCTTGGTTTACCAAAGACCTATTAAAGGCCCACATTTCTTCAGAAAATACGTGTGAGAGGGCATTTGCACTTGAATTTAGGAAGAAGGCCGAGCCAGCAGTTGAAGCTGGACCTCCTGTGTCTAGGATAAACTGCAAAGCAATTTGTTGCCAGGGGAATGGAGTTTTGTAGGTAATTTAGAAGGTGCTGTCACGTTCCAGTTGCCAGTGCAAGGCTCTTTGTATGGGCTGTGTGAACTGGGACTCAGGCTGAAGAACTTAAGGGGAATGATGAAGAAAACTTCTTTATTTGTTAAGACTGAGATGCTCAAAGCAGTTTTAACAAGAAGCAACTTAATCTTGTTAAAGTAGGACTGTTGAGGCAGATAATTTGAGCCTGAGCGGGCTAATTGCGTCTGATGGTTTAGAGAAACTGTTTTCTTATTTTTAATGATTGAGTTCTGATTTGCATAAATAAGATATGCAGTCTGTTATCTGTATTTTTCATATTTCAAAGTCTAGGCATTGTTTGCATAGGAAGAGCAGCGAGGGATTCAGCCAATGCAATAGCGATTTGCCATTCTTGCTTTTGAGTGACCTGAGGTAATGCTATGGACGAGCCGTGTATCCCGGCAGCAGGTCTGAGCGCTGTGTGCACAGCTGGTCTCCAGCTGTGCGGGTCTACAGCGCCTCCAGAGGTGCCAGGCATGGGCAGTACTTTTCTGCCCCGTGATTTCAAGACTTTTGTAGTCTTGTTCAATAAACTTTGCAGCTTGAGCTCTCTTTGAGAGAGCTTGAGCTGTGTTTGAGCTCACCTCGCAGGTCTGAGCTGTCCCCGTGGTGCGGGGGTGGACACAGTACCTCCTGGTCTGAACCATTCTGCTGCCAAGTGGAGGTGGCACACCTGTAGCAGAAAGCCACAAAATGGGTGTGTGTTCATAAATGCAGTCATTGTTGGATTGATTTCTCATTGACCCTACCCAAGTTCTGCTGGGACATCACTGTTGGGTGGGGTTGGCTGGGTGGGTGCTCTGTGCAACCCATATTACAACAGTGCAAACCTGTGGGTTTCTCTTCTCATGAATACAAAAGTCCAAACCGTTCCCTCTGTGCCAGGCTAATAAAATTGTGTCCTCCCTAGCTGTGTCCTGCAAGGAAGGAAGGAAAGTCTCTCCAGATCTCGGTTCTCAAGATGTGTAAAACAAATGAGGGTGGGAGGAGTGAATATGGATGGGTCTGAGATACGTAAGGACACCTTCAGCTGGGAGCTGGGCTTTGGTGATGGTGTGGTGCTCCAGGTTTCACGGTGAAAGTTTCATCCAGCTCTGCACGCCAGTCCCTTGCCTGCTAACGTCCTCCTGCCTGTGCGCGCCCAAACCGGTGCCCTGAAGGAATTCTCATTTACTCTGTTTTAATTTTACGGTTTTATTTAATAATGAAATATAATGATGGTGCTATAATACAGCATTGTCATATGTGGCAGAGAATCTAAACTACTAGCGAGTGAGCAGCCTTGGTGGTATGTGTGAACAAGGAAGCGGTATGTCAAGAAATCAGTTATTTCCATTGGTGTTTGCCATAAAATAGACAATACGGGAAACAGCTGTAAGTTCAATTCATTTTCAGTTCTCTTCTATAGCTATTAATATTAAAAAGAAGCTCGCGTTGCCCTCTGCTCCCTGTGACCCTGAGCGTGTGAATGTCCACGCTGCGTTTCACGGCCCGGGGGCTCCTGCGCCGTGGCGGGGCCGGGTTTCACCCCGCGGCTCCTGTCTGTGCCCTGGCCGGTCTCTGGGGAGTTGGAAAGGGATGGTGAAGGTTGTGAGTGTGTTTCTCCTTTATGAAGCCTCTGTGTATGCAGTGGTCTAATCCCGTCGTCATTCCCTATCCGTCCTGTCTTGTGAGCAGGTGGATTCTGTGGTTGATATTTCCGTGGCCTCAGCATTATGTGGATGCTTTATTCAGTAATCTTCCAGCGTAAGCAATAAAGCATCTTTGGAAAAGCTGATATGCAAAGTAATAGTAGCTGAGCTGATACCATCACCTGAAGTCACGCTTTGTTTTCGGGCAGTGTAATTTACCGGCATACCCCTCTCTTAGCTGAGGTCTTAAATTCCCCGCTGAGCCCAGCTGTAACTGTGAGTGGGTGGTCACAAGGGAGTTGCTCAGAGAAAAAACAATAAATAAATACAGAAAAGTTCTAAAAGTGGGTCCAGGGAAGGTCAGCCTCGTGGTTTGCTGAAGTAGATGAAGCTGAGGTTCTAATGCAGCAAGAAGGGAGAGGGGTAAGACTGTAACTGGATTTTAAAGTACTGAGAAAGAGGCACCGGTACTGAACCACAAATATATTGTGGGAGCCCACGCACTGCACTGCTTTCAGCATAAGGAAACTATGCGAGGGCAGATTTTTTGCAGCTCTGGTACGAACAATACTGAGGTGAATACAACTGTTTATGCCACGCGTTTTGTTACAAAAGCCCCATACTGCGGAACCCTCATGAGCGTCTCACTCCAAACTCCCCAAAGCTGTTGGGAGCAGCCGAGTATCTTGCTCGAGGTTTGCAGTTGTGATGAAGTTGCATTTCAAAGCTCTTCTGCAGATCAGCAAATACCAGAAACGCTTTATATTTTTTCTTCCAGGCAGGGCTGGGACTGCAGGGGCGTCTCAATACAAGGCTGAGAATTGCAGTGTGTGTGGAAGCGTGGGGGGGTCGGTGACATTGGTGGGACCCCGTGCACGAGAGAGACTCATCAGGAGTCATTTAGAGTTTCCTTGCTCTAACTCTGCTCTGGCGAGTGTGTGCGTGTGTGTGTCCCCGCTTGCCTAACTTCCTCCAAGTTAAAAATTTGTTCTATATTTATTTGCTAAAGTACCTTTTGCTTTGATGATTGAAAGCAGTGATCTGGCAGAACCCACCGCAGCGGTTTCCAACAACACAGCCCTTAAAAACACATCTTCCTTTGAAGTCGGAAGGTGTTTACTCCACCAAGGGCAGCGCTTGGCGCTTGTTCGTTTGTCCAACGCTATCAAAAAAACATAATCATCATCAGGGAAAGTGACCTGGAAATGGCATATTCGGTGAGAATGGGAAGAGCTGTGAAATGAGTTTCAGGAAATTTCATATATATATTTATAAAAAATATATATATTTTATATATATATTGCCAGTTGGCAGTCGTGAGTGTGCTGAGGCGGTGCGATTTTGCTGCGATATTAATATTTTAAGGTCCTTTAGTGATGCCATTAGGCAGGCGCGCATCAGAAATCCCATAGTGCTACGGAAACTGTGTGCATTTGCAAACCTGAGCGAGCCCCTGCCCGGTGCGCCATCCGGAGCGGTTCCCCTCCTCTGACTGATGTGAGGAGACTGCAAGAAGTGGGTTTTGTGCCGATGTGCTGGGTTGCTTCTCACTTAGCCAGATTTATGCCGTTCAGTGGGATTTAAGGAGTCTGTTTATGTACTGTGGAGTCTCTGCTGGCTTTTATTGCCATACGAGACATGTATATGTGTGTATATATACGTATACACATACACTTGCACAAGGGGAAGAAGCGAAGCAGTGGTGTTTTAAGCAAGAATGGCAGTGAGGGGAATTACTGGCTCTGGGGATAACTTTTGGGGTCTGCAGGACTTTGCTATTGTATGTGCTGCAGGAAGCACAAGTTTTCCCATAACAGTGCAATATGTGGCCAGATTGCACTTCTGTGTAATACTGGTGTTACCTGTTGTTCTGGTGTATAATTATATTTTAATTTCGAAGTCTGGGAAAGGTCGTTAATCTGCCTTGGTGACAGATAACTGCCTGCGTGCTACATTCAGACCCACAAGCTGGAGGACTGTCACGGGCTGAGATGCTCTGTGGTTTATGGCAGTGTATTGTCAATGCGTAAGGATTTCTATTTTTGCCGCATGGAGCCTCCTTTTCTTGTCTTTTGGGAGAGGATGGAAGTCTCCAGGTACTGTTCTGATATTGTGTTGCAGATTCAGTATTTCTAACAGTACAGCGATATCCATTATGGGGACTGAGCACAGGTTGGAATTTGGGTAGCAGAAACATTTGCATGTGCTTCAAGATGTGAGCAGGTGTAATCAGTGGGGATCTTCACGCTAAAACTAAAGGACATGTGTGAATGAAAATGAGTTTCATTCAGCTACTATTTAATGAATTTTGCCTGCCTTAATTGAGTTCCCAAGGTCAGTGCTTCCACTCTGTTCAGGTTAACATAGGTTGGCTGGTGCTTTCACTGCCGCTTCGAAGACTGTTTGTCTGTTTAGTTTTGTAGTATTTGAAGTAATTAAAGTCACTAGTGTAGTTTAAAACTAGCTTTCTAGTGTCTGTTGCCACAGCTGTTCCTCAGCTTCTCCCTCAAGGTTGGTAATTTGATGCTTTTAGATATCTAGCTGGAAGAAAAGAGCTCAAAAAAAAAAAAAAGCCTAAATATATCAAATGGGATAAAACCACAGCCTTCCCCCTGAACCGCAAGTAGATACTTCCCACAGAGAAAAATAGTATTTAAAAATATATTTTTAAATTAAAACAGCCTTCGGTATGTGTTATAAAAACTTGCACAATTGCAACTTTCTCATTACAAAGCGAAGGAATCGAGTGTTTAAAATGAAGAGTCACTTGAATTGTTTGAGAGCCGTGAAAAGCCTGATGGTTTTGTCTTCTGAAGTAATTTAGCATCACCTCAGAACAGCAGTTGTACTAGTTTGGGGAATTCACCTATCCCCAGTTTATTAGTTTTAGTTCAAATACCAAAATGATCGCATCCCTGAATACCTTGAAGTATGAGGAGTTGGCCAAGGGGCGATGTTGCACTGGTGGATGAGCTGGACCGTGGGTGGTGGGAAGAAATAACGTATGCGATGGGTTCCTCTACGTTCTTCTGAGGGCTTCTCCGTGAGAAGGGGGTGCAGCTGGGAAAGTGCTGCCCCCTGGTCCCCCCGGCCCCTTCTCCCCACTGCCTCCGGGCAGGGAGACGGTGCGGCTGCTGGGTTCGCTGGTCGGCGGTCCTGGCTGCAAGAGGTCTCTTGGGGTGGGGGGCTCCCCTCTTCCTTGCTGTGAGCATATGGGAGAGATACACAGGGTCAGGAGTCTCACGTTCCTGTCTATTTTTAATAAATTGGAGAAAATTTACGCCATTTTAGTATTCATCTCAGCCATTTAAATATATGCACATGGTTCTCCCCCTCTTGCACATTTTTTTTCTAATTATAATTTTCTGACATACTTTCCTCCTGGAAGCAAAAGTTATTAACGTTTATCCTCCCAAAACTGAATGCTTCTGTTCATCTCCAAGTCACTCTTCCAATTACAAATTAATTTATCCAGTATTGCTCTTTGCTGCTATGAGCAGTAACGAGAAACACACCGATCTCAGACTGAAATCTGCTGCAGGGAAGCAATGATGTGTCTGTGGTGTATCTTTGGGGTACGACTTGGTGAGAGGTGTATTGAAACATGCTCAACAGTTGGGAAAGGCAATCAGGGGAAGCGCGATGACTGATTTACCCCAAGGAGCTTTGCAGTGGGCAAGTGGGACAAACCCCCGGGGTGCAGGGGAGCTCCCCAGGGCTTCGGTGCCTCCGTCTCTTCTCCCCCTCACCTTCCCTCCCGACTCTTGGGACATCAGATTTTAAATTGGCCTTGGCTTTCTCACTGCCAACCTATTCGGGAGAAGATACAGATTGCCAAAGGCGTGTAGCGCTCTGATTTGCAGATCAACCACAAACTTGCAAAAGAAATGGCTTGTTATCTGGGTAGCTTGAAATCACTCTTCCCGATTTTGAGGAAAAAAAAAAACAAACAAAACCAAACCAAAAAACAAACCAAAAAACGCAAATACTTAGCTGTTTATGTTATTCAAACTAGAAAATGCTGTTAAAACTATTCTTAAAAGATATAGGTGGAAAAAATGAAGGCTAAAAAGCTTTAGCTGTTTTCATCGCAACGAAACCTGCAGTGCCTGTAGCCCAAACCGTGGGCCGACTGGCGTGAATATCTGCTGGAGCAACGGAGCCGGTTGTCCTGAAGAAGCCTGCGGGGAAATCGTGTGCCTGGAATGCGGGGAAATGGCATTTGCTTTGGGATCGTCTGCCAAGACAGAGAAATCTCATGAGTCAGTAAGTCGATATCTGAAGGGCATCGGCACATGAACCTGCTGTGCAGTCGGGGTTATCAGTGAAAAGATATAACCAAAAATCCCTTTGGGGTCACCTGCACTGCAGCGAGGATGCTCCCATAGTGTGGCTGCACGTCGCCCAAAGACAGAAGTGATGTCTGACCTAGGGAGCTGCTCATTAAAAGCTTATTGTTTCGGAAGCTGTAGTGTTGCTTGCCTGGATCTCATTTACTCAGTAAATAAACCTCTGCCTTGATGGATGGGTCAGACCTGAACTCCTAATTGATGGTCTTGGGTCCTTTCATCAGGTTAGACCCGTTCAAGCAAAGCACAGCCTTGCAGAGCGTGTTAGTTTCTGTAACTGCTTCACTCTTCCGATCCGTTCCAGCAGGTCTAGATGGATTTCCTCTGTCCCCCATGTCTTAATTACTTCATTCTTATCTGAAAGCGAATTCGGAGAAGTACAACTAAAATAAACATCCCCTCTCTTTTCTTGGAAATGCAGATCTCTGTTTGTCAGACAGGTCTACGACCTTCCAGGTTAATGAGCAACTTTCGGATGCAGCATGGGGGTAAATCTCTCCTCTAGTTTGGTATCAGATGGCAAGTTCAGTAGATGGAGGCGTTTCCCACTGAGAGGGGACCAGAAATGTGTAGTGTGGCGAACAGCCTTGATACAGACGTCTGCAGTGCAGGGTCTTGGCCAGCGATGGGGCGAGGAGCAAGTGCCCCTCTGCAGGGGCAGTGAGTCGCTGATGTTGCTGAGGTGGTTCGTGACGCCATCCAGTGCTCCTGGTTTCATTAGCACTTACATACTCCGCTGCAGATATTTTGGCACTGAAACCCCTGTCTTATAGATCTTATTCTCATCAATTTACTAGGGTGTTGTTTTTTTTTTTCTTCTAATGGAAAGTTGTTTGTTGTTTGTTTTTTTTTTAAGAAAAGACTCATCTATTTAGGCAAATGATATTAAAAAAAAGTATGTAGAAATTAGAATTAATGGAGCTTTTACTGTTGCTTTGATTAATCAATCTTCTTTTGTTCCATAAACATCCTATCATTTTCTGTGCTTTTTTTTTGCAAGGGGAATTTATTTTATGATAAAGTACTGTGCTATGTTAGATAATTCCAATAATAAAGAAATCTTGGACTGTTAGTCCTCCTAACTGCACGCTCTCAAACATTCTTATATTTTCCCTACACCTTGTGTATCTTATGATACTCTTTTGAGATGTATCTTACATATGTTCAATAGAATAACCAGGTAATTGTAAAAGATGTGTGTTTTGTACCGCATTTGTACAGATCCAGCTATCAAATGTGATGCCATCCATCCAGCCAAATGTGATGATGAGAAGGCTAACGTGGGCAAGATCGCCCTCCTTTTCCATGCTTTGCAGTGAAAGAAACATGACTTTCCTTTAGTACAGTGAGAGGTGATAGACTTCAACTTGATCAAACAGAAGGACTTTTCCACTAACAATTAGCTGCACTGAAAGAAGAGGTGGAAAATGATGTGGATAAGAAGACTATATTAAGACTTGAATAATTTGCTTCCAAACCTTTTCATTCCCCTTTGCTTCAGGAGGAACAGCAATGGCTGGTAAACAGGAATTAAGAAGAAACTTCCTATAGGGATCTCTTACATAGTGATGGCTCATTATAGGGCTTCTTCTGCCTTTTCCTGGAGTTGTTGTTGCAGTCTGCCTCCGGACAAAAGCAGCGTTACTGAATGCTTTGCTGCTCTTGGCGAACGTGGTGAGTCAAGCACAGGGCTTTTAATACTGTACCAAAGACCAAATCTGGGCACGTTCGGTGGAGAAGTCCAACTCCACTCAGAATGAGTGGCGTCTCTCTGGAAACCAGGCAAGTGTCGGGCAGTCTGGTGGGCATCTTCCTTTCACGTTCAAAGCCTAAACCCAATAGTAACTTTTAGGATAAGCCTTAATAAACAAATCCTTCCTGTTTTCTGCTTCAATAAGCGTCAATCAGATGAGGCTTTATTTGCCATTGAGATGTTGTATTGTAGATTAACCTTATGGATTTATTCTGGTATTTATAACTGAATATGTTCCCATGTTTGGATGAAACAGGTTTTGTCTGAGTTTGCCACAGTTGACTCTGGCAAGTAGAGGAGTGGCTTTGCTTTGTAATTGCTTTGACACCGCAGTTCCACTTATTTTTCAAGAGGGTGGCTCTTAATGGGTTGAAGGAAAGCGACAGCTTTTGTTATATTGGTTAAGCAAATGCTTGTTAAAATCCAGGGAACGTCTCTAGTAGTAGTAGTAGAGTGCGAGTTTTATTTCAGTTATTCCTGGGGTTGTTAACAAGGGTAGAGAAAACGAAGTCCTTCAGCAGACATCACTGTATTGTCACCAAGCTCCAAACAAGCGTTGGTGAAATTTAACCTGCCTGACACCTTTTTTCCCAGTGCTTTTGTTGGTAGACAGTTGCCTACAGCCACCATTAGTTTTCCCTCAAGCACAGCTTATTCGGAAGTGTTGCAAACAGCTAAGCCCTTCTTCTCAAAGATCACATAAGGAGAATTGCTTTAAGATTTAAATTTTTTTTCCTTCCTACTTTTAAGCCTGGGATAGGTTTCAACGGGTGTCTGAGATCCTGCTGTAAGAGTTTGCAGCAGTTTAAAGCCCAATTAAACTGCTTCCTAACTGCCTCCTGGGGTGTTTGGACACAGATTAACAGCAGCCCAAAAGAGTTAAATAGTACCGGGGGTGATTTTACCAGCTCAGGAGCAAATGGGCTTATGTAGTAAGTCATAAAAGCTTCTTATACGACATGATCATCCTATTGGGAGGAATAACTCAAACATCAATTTAAAAAAAAAACCTAAAAATCTCATCATTATTTATACTAAAAATAAACCTGTTGTTACAAGACGTTTTCTACTTTTGGATTTAAAGGAATTTTTTTTTTCTTGTTTACCAAATTTATAAATGAGTTACCTCGGCTTTTTCTTTTCTGTTTTCCTCTACCTCATTTGTACTGCAGTTGTAAGATAGCCATTGCAAGATAAAACCCATGATTGATGTTGGGGTTTTTTTTTGCGATGGAAGACTGCCGTGACTAGAGAGTACCCGCGATTCCCTGTACCGTGCACAAAGGGGTCCCGTGGACCTTGACACATCGCATCTGCAGCTGAGTTGCGTGTCTTGGTTCAGCTCGAGCCCGGTGCTGTTGGTGTCTGTGCTATGGCAGGGCGCTGCCAGGAGGGGAGACCCTCCGCTGGTGGAAGGGCTCTGTGGGGAGCGGCTGTGGAGAGGTTATTATAGGTCTTACCATAGAAAAAAATTGTGAAACTTTCTGCTGAGATATTTTTGATCTCAGTGTCTTTCCTGCTAATTTTAAACTTTAAGATGTTTCTCATGGGCTATTTACAGACTGGTTGGCTCTTCAAAGGCCCAGAGGGACTTCTCTAGAGCAGGCCTGAGAACTTCAACTGGGGAGACTGGCCGGGAGCCCAGGCCTTTCTTTTTTTATACTCAAAGGTACAGCTCACTAAATGGCTGGATCCTGCCCAGACTTAATGCAGCTTCATAACTCAGACTGCCCATGCTGATGCTGAGGGACCTACTCAGAAGCCTTCAAGTGAACCTGGAGGGGGGGGAGGACTGGCGTCAGAGATACCCAGAAACTCCAGTACCCCAAAATCTGTGCTTTTTGAAAACTAGGCTACTGTGTTATTTCCTGAGTGAAGATCTTCTCCAGCTGGGGTGGTCCTAAAAAGTTAGGAGGCAGCCATATACAACCTTACAGACCAAGAACAACTTATTTTGGAGAAGTGCAGTTTTCATACCTGACTTACTCTGTACACAATTATTTCCTCCTTGGTCTCCGTTATGCTGCAAAACTTTGCAGCATGGCTGGACCTGAGGTTTTGGAGCTTAAGGGTGAGAGTTAAATCCCTCTTCTGCTTGGTAGTGCACATGCAGAGGTTTCATACTGGAAGCGAACACCACTGTGTCCCAAGGGTAAACATCAATGGGCGGAAATAAATATAAAGAAAAAGGCAGTCCTCTCTATAAGGTGATTGTAGAAGGCCTTGTGCAGGAATACCTCATGTTTCTGACTGTATTTGGGTTATGTAGATGTGCAACACAGGATATTTTTCCTCTGTAGGAGTCACTCCTGTTTGATGTGAATGAGTTACCAAGCCAGGCAGCTCCCCAAAGCAAAGGCGGGTAATTGGTCATATAATGCTTCTATAAATCTATTTCCAGTTCTTGTTATGAAACAGGACTGTGTGCGCTTTGACTTTAATCCTCTTCTGTCTTTTATTTTACATCTTTCTTTAAATAGATACTGAAATTCTTGCTCCATTGTTCGTCTAGTTTGGGCTGTGTAACTGCATCAGCTGATGATTTAGAGTGAGCGAAATAGGATCCTCTGTATTCATTCCTCCCGTGTCCCCTTTGAAAGGATGTTTTTCTTCTTGCATCACAGTGACTGCTGCTAGAACTGTTTGTGGCTGGCACTTAGTGCATTTTTACTACATTTAGATCATAAGTGTGACACTTGAATGAACCCTCGTCAGTGGAGCTTTTTTCAATGTCTTTGCCTTCAAAAGCACTCCAGGCTTTTAAATCTCATACCTGGGAGGTATTTTGCAAGGGTTCATTAGGCATGAGCAGTAGGCTTTGATTTATTTTATGAAAACATGGTTATCGTGTGTAATGCTGGCTGCTGCGGGACTGAAGGCGATGAGAAGTCTCATCTTCTGGCAGCATCAAATGTGACATGGCAAAAAAAGGTGTCCTTTCAGCTTGTTAAAACTTTTGGCTTCATTTTTCTCTTGGATTATAGCTGTGGCTTAGGGTGCCGTAGGCGTGCAGCTGGGTCACTCTGTCTTGTACAGAAGCCATCAACAAATTTGTGGTGGTCCCTCATTAAGGCTTTTGAGGTCTGGAGCATCCCTAGTGGCTGGGGGAGGCCAGCCCTGCGGCGGGGGCTCTGTGGTGGGGTCAGTATCGCCGTGTCCCTGGTGCAATCCAGCGTTTGCTCTTTGGAGCACTCGTGGCTGCGTCAGGGATATTCAGGAAAGTTGATCTGAATTAACATTTTAAATACAGATTATTTAACTTGTGTTAAGCCCTCGCGTGGACTTGGATTTCAAATAGTCTCGCTTTACTGTAATCGACTTCAGCTCAATTATATCTTAAAGCGGAGTAAAGACCACCTACTCAGAATTAAAGCAGCTCAATGCAGATTAACAAATTCACTTTAAATCCATACTTCTTAGTTAACTCGGACTGATTTCCCTCTGTCTCTGAGCAGGCAGGTCCAGGGCCCCCCTGTCCTGTAACGTGGCACTTCTCTCCCAAGCAGAAACAGCTTTTAAGGGAAGGACTTTGATGGCCTAAAACTGCCTCATCTCCTCTTTTTCCCCTGCTGGAAATAGCCTTCCTCCCGGCTGAGGAACATCCATTGTACGTTACGATTAAAACCACCATTGCAATTAAAAACTATCTGTAAGACATCCTCTGCTCCACTTATAATTGGCAAATCCTGTGGAAAGACCTGGAGAAGCTCTCAGTCTCTATCATCTCGGTGACAAATTTCACCGGCAGTCTCGATGCTGCTGCTAATGTGTTCCCTTTATGTTTAAATCACAACTGATAACTTTACACTTTACGCAAGAGCCGGGGGTTCGCACTTCTCTGTGCGTTGCTGTGCAGCCTTCTGGCAAAGCGCGTAAAACCAGTAATATGTGTTTTAAAGTAAAGTTACATGTAGACACTGTGGATAAAGCAAGAGCATTTGATGCTGCCTCCTCTCTCCTTCTGTGAAAAGTTGATAAAACTTCTCCTGCAAGGAAACTTAGGGCAAAATAAAGCACTGTGCGGAAGTCAGCCAGGGATTGCAGGTCCAACCAGCCCTAACTAGTAGGGCTGGTGTAGGAGCCCTAACTAGTAGTTGCTGGTGTTCAGTAGGCTTGAAAACAAGGCCCTGATGTTCATATCATGAAAAGAAAAGGGGTCACCTGGTATACTCTCTCTGCTCTGGTTGCCAAAACAGCACAAAAGTGCTGCAGAACCCTTTATGAGCTGGTTAAGGTGCTGATGTCGTTCTGCTGTAATTTGTCTGTCTGCTGTCAAATTTGCTTATAGTTTGATAGGCAAAACCCAGTAAACTTAGAAACATGTTCCAGGGGCTGGGTGTTATTTCAGTTGCCAGCTGTGTGACCGAAAAGCACTGCCTTTTTTGGGTGATGTTCTCTAAGGCCTGTAGGAGAAAATAGACATCTGTCCCATGCAGAAGACAAATAAAATCAGTCACTATAGTAACTGAAGTAAATGTTAATCACGCTAAATATAGTTGTCCTCCGGCACTGCGCTATGTAAAAATAACTTGTACATGAGGTCCCTACCTTTCCGAGTGCTGTCCTGTCTGATTCCTGCACTGACCAAGACTGGGCTGCTGCTTATTGCCATCAACTCTGCAGAATAACTCAAGGGTCAGCGCTGGCGGTCCCTTCTCGCATGCGACCAGTAAAACCAAATTTCCTTGGGCGTTACCTCGCTGCATCTCCTGCAGGCCTTCATCCTTCTCCCAAAGGACTTCACAGAATCACAGAATGGTCAGGGTTGGAAGGGACCTCTGGAGATCATCTAGTCCAACCCCCCCACCAGAGCAGGGTCACCTACAGCAGGTTGCACAGGACAGCATCCAGGTGGGTTTGGAATGTGTCCAGAGTGGGAGACTCCACAACCTCTCTGGGCAGCCTGTGCCAGTGCTCTGCCACCCTCACAGGAAAGAAGTTCCTCCTAATGTTAAGATGGAACTTTCTATGTTCAAGTTTGTGCCTGTTCCCTCTTGTCCTGTCACCAGGCACCACTGAAAAAAGACTGTTCCCATCCCCCTGGCACCTTCCCTTTAAGTATTTGTAAGCGTTAATAAGATCCCCCCTCAATCTTCTTTTCTCTAGACTAAAAAGACTCAAGTCCCTCAGTCTTTCCTCATAAGAGAGATGCTCCGATCCCCTAATCATCTTTGTAGCCCTCTGCTGGACCCTCTCCAGCAGTTCCCTGTCATTCTTGAACCGGGGAGCCCAGAACTGGACACAGTACTCCAGATGTGGCCTCACCAGGGCAGAGTAGAGGGGGAGGATGACCTCCCCCGACCTGCTGGCCACTCTTCTTGATGCGCCCCAGGATGCCATTCGCCTTCTTGGCCACCAGCACACATTGCTGGCTCATGGTCATCCTGTTGTCCACCAGGACTCCCAGGTCCCTTTCCACAGAGCTGCTCTCCAGGAGGTCAGACCCCAACCTGTACTGATGCATGGGGTTATTCCTCCCCAGGCGTAGTACCCTACACTTGTTCTTGTTGAATTGCATAAGGTTTCTCTCTGACTTCTGCTTGTTCTACTTCTGATGTGGGACCTAGGTCTTTTAAAGCTAAGCTGGTATTTACATTTGATTCAAGGTGAGGGAGAGGATGACTGAGAACCGATTTGCTTAAAATCAAGTTTCACTATGGGCCTGAAGCAAGCCCTCATAGAGTTGGTGAGAAAATCCCTTTGACTGAAGAGACTTTAGCTCAGGTACCATGTTTCCACCTAAACCAGAGTCAACTCTCAATCCAGATATTAAAGGAGAGAGTATTTAAAAGGTGTTTATCTAATAAGTACAACGTGGTTTCTGCCTCTGGTGGGTGACATCTGATGCGTCCCACGGGTCAGCGCAAGGCTCGGTGGCGTGCGTGCTGCCAACGTGGTGGTTGTGCTGCCGATACCCACTATAACCATCCTTTGTTATTCTTGCCTGATGCTGAGAAGGGAGATCACTAAAGAAAGTGGGGCTACTTGGAATTGCTTGATATTCATTTCCTCTTGTATAGGTTCAGCTTGACCCTAAACTTGCTTCTTAGATTTACATCCAAATACTATGCAAAGTCTCTCTTGGGACGTCCTAAGGGTTTACTAGGGTTTGGTTCTGAAATGCCTAATTTCAAAGCTACGTAGCATTTCCATATCACAAAAAAAAAAAGGATGCAAAATAGTACAAGGAGCAAATAAGGAGCAAATTTTCAGTCATTTAGCTATTTTTCAGATGCTGGAGGTGCTGAAGAGCAGATAAGAGAAGGCTGAATGCCTGACTGTTTGTTGAACACCCCGCAGTACTGCCTGTTACACTGCTACGAAGCTTAGTTTTGAAAAAAATCCAGGTAAATTGTTATGAAATGATCTGCTCTTTTAATGACAGCCGTTGCAGATAGCAAATTTACTTGCTGAAATGAAATGATGAGCTGCTTATAAACATCAGGAAGTATAAGGCTGTACACTGGTTGAAACAAATGGGAGCTGTACCTCCTTTTCACAGAGAGGAATCACTCACTTCAGAGGTGTGAGTTGTAATCTGTTTGAGTTTTTTTTGTTTGGTTTTGTGTTGTTTTGGTTATGGTTGTTTGGTTTGGTTTGTTTTTTTGTTAAATAAAATTGATATCACCTAGATTGTATTATCCAACAAGTTGGTTAAAGTATCCCGAATGCAACTATTGGGCAGCATAAATAAAGTGCCGCCGCCATCTCTCTGGTGCCATGTATGGGGAATTGCGTGGAGGCTGTGGCGGTGACTGATGTGCCTCAACACTGATGTGCAGAGCTGGGTTTCCTCGTGCTGCTCCAACATAAAACTACCGTACGCAGAAGGACGGCACAGCCTGCAGCCGGCCAGTCAAACCACTCCGGTCGGCAGCGTTGGAAGCCCAGCATGGACCTTCCCTTCCCGTGTGCTTGAAAACCGTGAAGGGCAAAGCAGGCATGCTTAAAACCCAATTTGCATGGTCACTGGACTATGTGCTTCATGTGTTTTCTGCTGAAGGGGTATGTGCACAGCAAAACCTTTCTGTAGCTCTCAGTAAAAAAGAAAACCCAACGCTTGGCTCTGCTGTTAACCTGGCTCGTACCCACCTGAGCCGACCAGTGCCACTCGTTCCGTATCCGTGCCCTACCTCCTCCTAGTGCAAGCCCAAATACCATTCTCTGTGGTAGGCTAAATTAATGATAAGTGTAGACAGAGGAAGCTGACTCCTCTTCTGAAAGTGGATTTTTGTTGTTGCTGTTACTGCGCCCAACAATGGGAATCTATTTTTGCCTAAGCTTTCCCAAAAGTCCTCCCCTGGGAAGAAAGCTGAAGCCTCCCAAATGTTTAGGAAGGATTAGAAACCTTTGGGAGCTATAATCTTTTACAGGCGTTCTTTCTGGAGCACGCTGAGTGGTGGCAATCCCGTTTCTCAAGTTGCTCTCCTTGCTGCTGTTGCTACTGCGAAATTCAGCCTCAAGTCCTCTGTCAAAACCACTCACCTGTGAAAGCGCGGAGAGACCGAAGTGCTCCGCTGCCACAGAGGAAGTCAGGCTGGCAAGGAACAGCACGAGGATGTTTTTATTGATAGCGCCAACACCCTGCATGTTTCCAAACAGAGCGGTGACAAGCCACTTGCAGGAGCAGAGCTGCAGGTGGTGTTTGCCACAGGTTACAGGGATAATGGAACAGAAACGAACAATTTGTGTTGAAAACATGAAATACGTATCGCAAGCCACACGCTATTTAACACCTCAAAGACATGTACCAAAGCCAAATTTGTACACTCTGAGACGGAACAGATTCTTGCATATACTAAAGTCACCAGTCACCAGTCACCATAGTTGCAAAATTAATATTAATGTAGAAATACATACTGAAATTTAATAATCCACCTAAAGACGATATCAAGGTAAGGAAAAGATGAATTGAAAAATTCCTGGTGTGCTTTGTAATCTAAAAAATAACAAACCACCCTTTAAAAGTGTGTGCTTGGGAGTAAATAATTGATGTGTATTCATTTGCAATAAGTGCATCCGTTGCTTTGATTTCATCCACTAATATAACCTCAGCAAACGCCTCACTTCATGGGTTCAGCTTCTGTATTTGGAAACATTTGGTGTTATTTAGGTTATTACTGCAGTTGGGGCTTAAGGAGAAAAAAAAGAACTAGGTTGTGCAGTAACGCGTCAGCATGAGAAGGCTTTTGGTAACATCGCAAAGGAAAAATAAACCCACATCCCTGGAAGGAAAAGACACCTGTAAACCCCAATAATATCAATTTGAAACAGGGGCTGTCGTAGGGATGTGCAGAGCGTGCTCCGTGGCGGTGGGGAGATGGAGATGGAGACCAGTGGGGAGGAGGCGGTGGGGCTGTGCTGTGCCAGCCCTGCGGCTGGCGAACGCCCTCTGCCTTCGAGTGGGCACACGAGGGGCTTCTGTCTTTGGTGGTAACACCAAAGGTGTAAGAGCTTTGAACAGGAATGACTCTCGGTTGAGTCGAGTGGGTTTGGCAGGCTCGGCGGGGGAGGCGGGGGGCTCGCATCCTCCTGGGGGACTGTCTTGAGCATCGTGGGCTGCTCGGGGAATCTGCTGAGCCTGTGAAGGTTTTGCGGCAGTCGTTTCTCAGTGCTGCTCTCTCTTAACTGCAATATGTGGTTTTAAGATTGTCGATAGTCTGATCTGTTTTTACTTCCAGGAAAGGGTTGCGGGCAGGTTCCTGCATCCTCCCTCCTGCCCAGCTGCAGGTGGGCACTGTGCTGAAGTCCTCAGCGGTTCGCTTATTCCTGAACGTGATACATGTCCTTATGTATAGGGAAAGATCTAACATGGGCAATTTGAAACAGATCCCACTCATGCAGAGATCAAAAAAATCCAATGACCTTTTTCTCCCGCATTGCTCATTCACCCAGACCTCTGTGTCTCCCGGTTCTGGCTTGGCTAATGCAAGGTAATTAAAGCGCTGCGATGCCAGTTTTTGATAGCTACCGCGGCAGTGGTGTGGATGTACGTCAGTGTGAAGCTCATCTGAAAGATGGCATTTCCCTGGATGGCATTCCTCTGTAGTTTGGGATTTGAAAGGTAATCCTCCACAGAATGTTGCTATTTCACTTTTTCCTTCCTATTCGAGATGACAAATATTGTCAAAATATTGGGATTGTGCTCAGAGTTAATGAGGGAGAAGGTTGTTCTGTGTTTGTTTGTTTTTAATTCCTCCTCCAGCTGTACTTCTGACGCTTTCCAACACTTTCCTGTTTGTAGAAGATACCATCTGTCACTTCAAGTTCCCAGAGATGGTCCAGGAGGAAGATCCTGTAGAAGGTCCCCATCCAGCTTTCCTGCTGGGGTCACTGGGACTATTCTGGGTAAAAAGACGCTGTAGCCACTACTGCTGGATGCTGCAGGGTTCCGTCTGGTATCAACGAGTGCAGCTGCACCGCTCACAGCCTGCACTGACTGGGCTGGCCCTTTTGGCTCCACAAACCCTCAGGTAGCTGCATTTCTCAAAAGGGCTGGACTCACTCTTGCTTTTGGCTTGACGCTTACAAACCAGCAGATTTGTAAAAATAATAGACAAAATTAAAAAAAAAAAATCCCTAAAATACTTGGGTTCTCAAGCTTCAGCTGCAGTTTCTATGCTTTGAAACACATCCGATATATGCACTTTAACTTTTGGTAGAACTTTAATTCATAACTGCAGTTCTTCATAATCTGTTCAGGTTTGTACTCAAAAGCAAAATGCAACTTTTAAGGTACAGTATAATCCGAACCAGAGAGAAGCCATCTGGAGGCTGACAGTTTTTTCTACTGGAGAAAAACCTCTTTGCTTCCCCACTTCGTGCGTAGGTTGTTTCTTGGAGCTGTTCTGCAGCAAAGTGCTCTGGGTCTCTGTCTTGTTGTTGGGTTTGGGGTTTTGTGTTTGGTTGGTTTTGGGCAGAAAGTCTTTAGAATATTTTATTTTATTTTATTTTATTTTATTTTATTTTATTTTATTTAAACCTTTTTTCTAGAGGCATCTGTGGGTTTTTTATTTTGTTTTCTTCCAAAACTCTCATAAAACTCCCAGCATTTGATTAGGCAGGAGTCTTTGAGAAGCAGGGCAACAGCTTATTGGTGAAGCCAACCTCTGGGGAAGCAGACAGGCAAGTTTTCATGGGAAACAAAGCCACCAGCTGAGGTCATTTGGCAAAACTCTCATGTCTGGACTCAAACTGCCCAAACACGGTGGCAGCCAGCGGCGTTAGACGGGCAGCCTGGCTCAGGCGCTGTGGTGAGCCAGCAGCACGGCTCTTTGAGCTGGTGGGGTGTCTCGCGGAGGCGGGTGCGGGCTGTCGGCTGAGGGCTGCCCGGCCGAGGCAGCCGCCGCGGGACCGGTGTCGCCCGGCGCCCGCTGCAGCGCGCGGCAGGACCTGGAGGAGGACTTGTTGCTGGAGTTCACGGTTGCTTTCTTGCATCTCAGAAGCGCCAAAAAGCACCTGTAAAACTATCACACACAGGTAGAGAACAGCAAGTTAGCAGGAATTTCATTCATCTCCCTGTTTGTAAGACAGCCTTCAGCTGATGGTCTTTTTATGTTCATTTCAGTTCCTGGAACGGTCCTGAAAAAAAACGTGGATGTAATAATATTTTTTATTAGAAACTGAATTGTTTTGTAGCAAAAAAAGTATGTCCTTGAGCTAAGTGGGAGCTCGTGCTGAGGTCAAGGTGTCTACAAGCTAAGGTGGGATGGGGTCCCAGGCAGCAGGAGCTGGGGGAAAGGGGTGCTTGCCTTTTTCCTTCATCTGTGCACACAAACCGGGCTCATCAATGAAAAAAGAACAAAACCAAGGGAAATTAAAGAAGTCATTTTGGCCAGTGTTTCATGAAGAAGGCAATGTTAGCACCACGGCAATATTTCAGCACTAGAGGGGACAGGTGAAGTGCTAAAATCCAGACGGGGCATTGCTTGCTTGCAGATTGGGTGCTGTATTTATTTAGGGTCAGTTGGGTTTTTAAGTTCATTTTTTTTAGATCAATTTATATTTGCATTGCCCCTTGATTAAAAAGCGGTAGGAAGGGGAGAGAGCCAGAAATAAAATTTTCAGACAGGCCCGTAACAGTCGTCCTGCGGTTTTATTTGCTACAAATATTCCTGACTGCACAGCACTACAGAGAACAGAAACGACTAAATGCTTTTCGGCCCGTTTTCAGGTTTGCAGGAGTCCGTTACTCGACTGCGCTGACCGCGTGCTCAGATGGAAATGCCGTCGGTCCGCTGTGGGGAGGAGGTTTCGGGGAGCTCGTGCTAGCCCCCAGCCAGGTTATCGATACAGCCCCTGGCTAAAAGCACGGTGGGGACTGAGCTAATTGTATTGCCAATGAAATGTTGGCTGGTTTGATTTGTATTTGACTGGGGAAAAGCTGTGTAAAGTGCTTGGCTTAAACTCTCTGGTGGGGTTGGTTTGACAGCCATTATGCGAGGGATTTCTTTTTCCAGTTGCATGGCAAAGCATACAGTGCGTCTGAGAATGGGGGGAGGCTCTTGCATAAAGTTAAGGAAACTGCCTGTAGCAGAAGAAATACATATTTTAGATCTTATGGATTGTCTGCGTGGCCTCCCCACAACTGCACAGTCAAATACTGATAGCTGATCTCTCTAGCGTCAAGAGGGTCCAAACCAACTTTAATAGTCATTCTCTGTACAACACAGCTGGTTGGTAGCAACGAGCTCTGACAGCCCTTACTCCTGACAGCCAAGGCAAAAATGATGCTGCTTTTTGTCGGCAGAATTGCTTGCTAGGGAAAACAGCTTTTGAGAAGTTTCACACAATTTTTGCATCAGCTGAAATGCCTTTTTTTTTAATGAGAAGCTGAAGTTTCACAGGAATTACAGACTTTCTTTTACAAGAAAATAATGATCATTTTCTATTTCATTATATTATATATAATGTGGGTGTGTACATATATTATTTATTAAATTTTCTATTTTTCTGGGTTTTCCTTTCCCCCCCTCCCCTTGTGGCTGAGTTTGCGTGGGTGGGTGAGACTCTTATCAGCCGTCTTTCTGTAGTTGCTTAATCCCCAGGAAATTTCTGTTGCAGCATAAGAGTCTCTTTTATCTGTTTAACCTTCACCTACCCCTTGCCCGGAGGCACTCACTCGATGTGAATGTTGTTTTATCCGGCCTGTTCTCTGATTTTTATCCAGCCCGATCGGAGATTTCTGAACATTTACCAAAGCTGGGGGGAAGCCTGGATGTAGAATTGTTTTAGAGATACCATGAAATTAGAGGGAAATGAAAGCTGCATCAGTTAACAAGGTATCCCCTATAGATTTCCATACCATCAGGACAGCTGTCCATGTTGAACGTGGCTATGTGGATGACCAGCACCTCCTGTTCGCGCTGTAAACCTGTTTGTCCCCCCTCCCTGGTCCCCAGGAGGGTGGGTGCAGTGCTTCTCCCTGACCTTTCTCAGCCTTGAGGTTGCAAAATGCCCCAGGAATATTTTGCAAACCAAAAAGGCAACAGGGATGATGCTGGAGAAGAACGCCCGGGTTTGGGTGTAGCGGCGAGGGGGTGTCTCTGGTGCGGGTCTCACGGTACCGGCCAGGCTGTGACTCCCCACGTGCTGGATCGCTGCTGGCAGATGGACTGTCCTGCAAGAGCCTCTCTTGCCGGGAGCTGGGCTGGCTCCCAGCTAGTCTGTGCTCCGGTGCTCGTCAGCGCAGCTACCTGCTGTCCCAGGGGCAGCTGACAGTTACTCGGGGGTCAAGAAAACCCCCGTCTCAAAACAGGAATAAACCAACCTGCTGCAGGTGACCCTGCTCTGGCAGGGGGGTTGGACTGGATGATCTCCAGAGGTCCCTTCCAATCCTGACCGTTCTGTGATCTGTGACCAGCTAGATGATCCAACAGCCAAAAAGGTCAGACATCTAAAATTTACATATAAATAAACACCAGCATTTTGAGTGCTGCGTGAACAAAATGCACTGCTTCCTGGGAGTTCCTCTTGCGACTGTAGTTGAGGAGCTTAATTTGGGGATAAGAAAAAACACTGACCTGCAATGTTAGATAGGAAGAGTAGGCTGTGTGAGAACATGGGTGTGATGGAGAGGTGGAGGGAGCACTGAGTTGTTGGGCTGAAACATAACCTGAGACTACACAGGTTAACTTGTTTGATTACCCTGTGTGTTTTGGGCTTGCTTTGTGATTTGGGGTTTGGGGGGTTTTGGTGGTTGGGTTGTGGGGTTTTTTTTATAGCTTGCTGAGGAATAAATCTCACTTCATCCTGCGCTGTCTATCCCTCGTCTCCGCACACAGCTCACTTTTGAACCAGTTTTGGAGCCAGATCTAACAGAGGAATTAGCAATGCCACTTCGCTAGCTGAGTTTAATGAGGCGAGGCAGCTGGGCAGAGGCGGGAGAAGGGGAAAGAAACAGCAGAGTAAGCACGAAGGATCTTACGGTCCCCCCAGGAGCCCTCCCCGGGCAGGGGGGTGGGCAGCGCCGGTGTTCCCATGGCTGGGCTGCTGGTGGAGCAGCCTGCGGGCAGCGCTTGGTGCGTGTCCCTCGCACGGGGGGGGACAGCCCCTGCGCTGGCAGAGAGCGCTCCTCTGTTCGGGCAGCAAAGCTGTCACCGTTAGCAGAAAAGCTTGGGTGCTTAGTACGAAGGATTTCACACATGTGTGAGACAGTAAAACAACCCGGCTCAGCATTTTCTGATCTGAGATGCTGCTGCTGCCTTCTCTGGAGTGTAGTGAAACTCAGAATATTGAGTTCTTGGTGGTCTGTATGGAATATAGAAATGTGAATGCTGATCGCTGCTAAAATACTAACCGAGCAATGAAAACCAAGGCACGTTTAGGAAAAAAAAAAACCCAAACCAAAGCGCGTGCGTAACCCTAGTAGTAAAAGTTTATGGTGATCTTAAGGGATGTGTTTGACGTGGATGAGCCCAGTTTAATTTCTGTCTATCTGCTGTCTCTAAGCAATCTATTTAGTGAAAAGATTCATTAAGAAAGCATCTGTAGAAAAGATAACTTCTCTGCACGGTCTCTGTTGTTTCATAGAGTGACCCTCACAGCCCATGAACATGTTAAGATTAGCCTGTGATTTTTAAACTGCCTCCCTTGATTTAACTGGGATTGCACCCGTTTGGAGCGATGCACAGTTACCTTTGCAGGACGGAGGCTCTGGCCATGGGAATGGGTCAGGTCCAGCGCAAGCCGGGGGGTGGGGGGGTCAGCCAGATCTCCTCTTTGTGTCTCTGCAACGGGATTTGGGCTGAGATGGCAGTCACCAATTACTGTAATTAGTTCAGGGCTTCCACCTGTCCCCTGGGTACCAGGATCGACGGCTCACGCTGCTGCAGTTTATCAGCTTGGCTCTGGCTGGTGCTGCTCGCAGGCGTGGGACCAAGGCTTAGCGCTGCTGTGGGTCTGTTTGGGTGCTTTTCCCCTGGTAAGGGATGGTAATCTCTCTTCAGTGTTGCAGGCAGCTTCATGAGAGAATTTATTTAAATAAAAAAAAAAAAATAAAGGAGAAGGGAAAGAATTGTTCATGTCATGGGGAAGAAGTCGGGGAGTTCTGCAGGAGGCTGAGCATGAGCACAGAAAGCAACGTACTCCCCCGAGCTGTTAGTGACAGTGAGTAGAGCTGATGGACGGTGTCATGGAAACTTTTTACTCCCAGGGAATTTCTCATGCCCTAGTAAAAACACCTACAGTTACTGCTAAACTTTAAATCAATCCTTTACCGTCATCATTTGTTTTCAAGTGAGAGTGAGTGATTTACCGTGTGTGCTTCCTAACAGCTTCCAAAAATGAATTAAAGCAGATGCTTTGCTAGATTCAGAGAAAAATTTATCCACGTGCTATAATACCAGAAATGCAAAGATCAATGCAATGTGCCTGACTTCAGTGGGCTGATGGAGCTGGAGATGGTTGAGGAACTGGACTAGCTCTGATGCCCTCAGCTTGCTCTCTGTAGATCTCTGTTCACCCCCCTGACCCTCTTCTTCTGAGCTTTTATTCTCTGTCCCTGCGCGAGGGGCTACCCCAGGTCCTGCCCGTTGTGTGCTGTGCATCACCTTGATGTTTTTATTCTCGTGAACAGCATTGTGTTTTCTTTGCTTGCACAAGAAAACGTAGCCTAAAGGGTGGGGAAAGGGGAAGGTTTGATGATTTTGAAACCTTTCCCCTGCCAGATCGTGAGTTTTCCCCCACACGGTCCTCCCCCTCCCCGTGTGCGGGGAAGGGCTGGGGTGAAAGCCAGCTCTGCGTGGGAAGGATGTACGCTGTCTCCAGCCTGATGGGGGAGTTGCACACGTCAGCTTCCCTCTCCCAGGATCACTGGGTTCAGTTGATGCTATTTGCCAAAATCCCACGTGTACTGATTAAGAGAGAGCATATTTTCTGGTTTGGCCATTTCTGGGAACTTTTCAGACAAAGTACAACGAAGTGTACCAAGAAACAAACCTGCTTTTTGAGGTCTGGGGACTAATTAGCAGCAGAAAGACGAAAGAAAAACAAATAAAATAATACTGCGTGAGGCACGAAGCATGAAGGAGTTATAGGGCCCATATTTAGTGGGTCAGGAAAAAGAAAGGAGAGAAATCTTTGCACAGAGCAGGTGACAGAAGAGAGGATCAATGGCTTCATGAAGCTTCTTCTACTCTACTCCTCTGTTTTATCTAATGAACGCTTTTCCTCTACAGAGATTAGACCCTGACAGCCTCCTTGACTGTCTGTACAAGCCAGAACCTTGTTGAGGAGCATGTTAGCTTAACAAATGTGAGCTAATGCCATGTGTGTTTCAGGGGATGCAAACTCAGGTCAGCAAGGGGGTCTCAGAGCAGTTGAAGAGACGCAAGTGGTCACAGGAGGGTCTGTCTTTGCCCCCGTGCTACCGTGCGAAGGATCTGGCATCCTCCTGAGTGGGCAGCGGCACAGGTGGAAATATAACCCCGAATCTGAACAGCATCCTTAGTCTCCACCTCACCTCAGTTCACAGCTTTCACTTGAGGGACTGGGTGGGATCGAAGACTGGAAACGGCATGCAGGGCAGTCAAATCCCAGTTGAGGAGAAATAGTTCTGTTACTGGTGCCTGGGTACCTGTTCCTGGAGTTTCTAAGGGCAGAAAAGTAGGGTTGAAGCAAAAGTGGGTACTCTTGGGCTGAATCGACAGTCGTGTGATGTAGTGAAGCATTTCTCTTCTGTTCTGTGTTGAATATAGTTAAAACCCACATTCTCCTGGCACAAGTTGAATCTTCACCAGAAGAGTTGTTACTTATGGGCACCATTCAGCAAGTACTGAAAGATTCCCAGGGGAGCTCCAATGCCTTCTTGAGCCACCTAAAGATGGGGGTTTCCATTCCCTTTTGGCATCGCAGCAAAGCCAAGGAGTTGCTGGTGAGCTGTACCAGGGCCCATTGCCAGCACCACAGAGCCCAGTTCCCCCTTAGCCAGCAAGACGCTGGGCTCAGAGGGGTCTCTCAGTTGCTATTTGGACTTGTGGGAATTTGCTTATCTAACTTCCAAAAGTCCAGATTTGTCAATTACCTTTGCTCCTCATAGCCCTTTTTCCATGCTCTCCTCTCATATGGTTTTCCAGTGATGTCACCGATACACTCTTTATTTCCCCTCGTTATTTCTTTACTTCTTGCATACATTGAATCTGAGTAAACATAAGGATAACATTTTACTTACCTGTTTGTTCAGAAATATGTATATGATGGGGTTGTAGACTGTGCTGCTTTTGGCAAGGATGGACGGGATGATGCTGGCCGCAGGGGTGATGAGACCGGGTTTCCCAAATGTAGCTATCAGTGCCACAGTCGCGTACGGCAGCCAGCAAAGGAGAAAGCAAATTACCATCACCACCACCATGATCAGGACGCGCTGCTCCCGGCTCCGACCCATCCCTTTATTGATGCCACTCACCTGGGTGGGAGAGAGGCACAAATACACTATTAGCAGTGCTCATACTGGGAGCAGATGATGATGTGTGGGAGCTCCTGGAGTGGCCGCACTTGGGGCAGGGTTGGCGGTGTCATCTTGAAATGTTGTTGGCTGGAGAAGAGCTGGCCAGTCAAAGTGGGCAGGGTTTGTATGTTATGCACCCAAAGCGTGTAGATAACAGTTGGAATAGGGTTAGCGATAGTGCTGTTCGTCTGGAATAGCCTTCTCCAGCTTCCTCTAAACCGCAGCATTTGATGTGAGTTTCTTGGGCAGGAGGGAAGAAGGGGGAACCTGCCCTGGTCTAACTGGCCCTGGAGGACCCGGCACTCCCAGAAGGACTGCTTGTCTGAGTCCTACCGGCAGTGATGCACCCAGCCAAGGATGAAATGCTCTGTACCCAGAGGCCACGGGGGCAGGGCAGGAGACAGGCATGAACATGAAGAACAAGGGTTTGAGAGAACTTTCTCCCTTGAATCCATTGGAAAAGTCAGCAGCTGAATTGCTGATTGGCAACAGGTTCCTCTGGACTTGGGGTTCACGTGTACTCGTAAGTAAATCGTACTGTATATAAATACTGCTGTCTTATGCCTCAGCCTTGTTTCCCAGTTTTCAGTCTGTTTTGAAAATTGGACCTTTTCCTGGGTGTTGTGTAAGGCCTGCGCTGCAAAGTGCTGCAGTCAGCACGAGAAACTAACTCATACAAGCAGTTTTACAGGGAATCCAGCGGGATGTATTTGTGTGCTGGAAGTCACCTTGAGACTAATTAAAAAACCAAACCAAAACTGTTCAAAAAGTAGAACATATCTGTAATTGCCTGCTGAGGGAACTCTAATACCGGGTACTTTATAAATAACCTGTTAATGTGCAAATGAAATCTTTTATGACACTTGTCTGTGATTTAACAGAAAAAAAGTGGTATTTGCTACAAGGCAAATAAAGTTGTTAATCAAAATATTTCCATTAGTGAGAGGTGAATATTTCACTCAGAGACACCCACAGGCATCAGGAGCTCAGATTTATTCACAGACATCTCAGACAGAAAGCTCACATTTATCTTCTTATATTTCATGGAGTTGATTCTGTATGACATTTTTCCTGTGTTCAGATTTTTTTGAAAGTCTGCCCCAACTTGGTATTAAACTTTATGAGATGCTCAGGCTGTGGGATGAAGTAGAAGCAGCTGGATTGGGGCACGTGGGTACAGGGATGGAAATGGAAGAGGAGTTGCATTTTGCATCATGTGCATTTGATTTTTAGGCTCCTGAGAAGAGGCACTGAAAGGCATCAGCAGCTGGCTGCCAGGGTCCTTTATCCCCACACAAAATCCCCATCTCTTTGTGCCTTCCTGAAGCCCTCCTGTCCGCCATCCCATGCCAGGAGACATCTGGGGCGGGTGGTGGGCGATGCCTTGTGAGTGGTATACCTTGAGGAAAACCAAAGCTCCTTTTTTTCTATTGAATCATAGAATCATAGAATGGTTAGAGTTGGAAGGGACCTTAAAGTTCATCTCATTCCAACCCCCTTCCTACTAGACCAGGTTGCTCAAAGTCCCATCCAACCTGGCCTTGAACACTTCCAGGGATGGGGCCTCCACGGCTTCTCTGGGCAATTTGTTCCAGTGCCTCACCACCCTCAGAGTGAAAAATTTCTTCCTGATATCTAATCTAAATCTTCCAGTTTGAAGCCATTACCCCTTGTCCTATCACTACATGCTCTTGATTTCTATTGATTTTAGAAAAGGCAACCCAACTTTCCTCTTTCTTCAGGTAAGGTCAGAGAAGACAAATGTTTTCTGGATGTTTTCCAGATGAAAATCAGCCTGGTGTGAGGCTGGGCATGAGAGGAGTACTCGAGATATTTCCTAGTTAATAACCTTCAGCAGAGTTCAGGCCACAGGGCAGCTGGTGTACTGCTTGGTGTCTACGTCCCCCCGAATACCCTGATGCTGTGTGGCACACCTAAATGGGGAGAAAAAGCTGCTTTTTGTCACTGGGTTGACCACTGAAATAAAGCCAATGGGGTACTGCTGATGGTACACGTTCTACCAGCACAACGTGCCCTTCTCAGCCAAACCTGTATCATGTATTACTCTCTTCACTTTTTAAGTATTTTCTCCTTTCCTTAAAAATAGAAAAGCTTGCAGTTTTCAAACTGATGCTTCCAAGGAATGGCTTTGTGGGTAAGCAAGGAAAGTTTTTCATTTCCTTGCCAGCAGTAGGAAATAATTATTTTCATCCTACGAGGCCTGAAAGTTTGAATATCCTCCCCCTTCTGTAATTCTGCTTGAAGCATTTTTGCTTTCAATTGCGAGGCTCCCCTGGTCACTCAGGGAAACCTGAGACCTTGATATTAATATTGAAGGCGCATGCAGAAAACTTCTGCAAAACTAAACAAACTCAGCAACCTTGAAACATTGCTGGCGCATCGTCAGCGGATGGTGATGTGGATATACCACACAACTCCAGGGCTGCGGAATGGACTTCTGTAGAAGGACAGGAGCAGAGAGTTGTGCGATGCTAACAAGTGACGCTGTGGGCTTTTGCTTTAATTTTGCCTTGATAACTTCCAGGGGAAGTAAAAACATGCGTGTCAGCCCAGGTAGCTTGTCCGTAGAGGTTGGAAAGTCAGCCCAGGTTGTTTCTGGCTTAGGGCTAACAGCAGCGATGCTGCTGCAGGAATTTAGCCCAGGATTACCCTGGCAGTGCACTGAGCTGCTGTAAGGTATCCTTCGCTTCTGGTTTGGTCAAAAATCTAAACCTCAATCTGCTGTGCAAAAAATAAAAATAAAAATAAAAATTCTCACTGTTTCAGTAGGTTTTGGTACAGAAAACGCCCACAGAAAATGTGCTTTTATACCTTTATGTTTTCTTTTCTGGAAGCTGAGTCTGTTTCTCCTAAAAAATGATCTTTTCAGTTTTCTAAAATGCATGGTGCCTCTGTATCACTCATTCCGTATGTTGCATGTGTGGCCCAGTGTACCGAGTTAGCAGGACTGGGGGGTTCATCTCCAGGGCGGTTGGAGGCCCTGGTGACATCTTGCTCTTATGGTGATGTTTTCACATGCTTCCCATCAGTGTTAATTTTTACATGGAAAACTAACGAAAAGGTCAGGAATAGCTGGGAATCTCTGCAAACATCTGCCATACCCAGTTAAGGTCCTGACCGCGTTTCTCCTGGGCTCTGTTCAGCGTTCAGTCCCCGCCATGGGCAGGCAGTAAAGGCTGACGGTGGGAACCATTGCTGAGTAGTGAAAAGATGGTTTCCCGATGGGCTCGAGTCACATTCCGTGACAACTTATGTGTGCAGGAAGAAGGCTAATGTACTGGAAATGTTACTGTGCAGTCATTCTGGCATGTCAGCTGTCCTTTTTGCCCTAACAGTCTTCACTGTGTCCTTTCCAGCTAAAACTCGGCTGAAGCTTGATCGCAAACACTGGGGCCAATGAAGTATTTAATCCCATACATTATATGGGCATTTCTATACGAGCTGATGGAGTCTCCAGTCTCTTAATGCAACCCATGACCATGCGGGTTTGCTGGATGCAGCAGAAGTTTGTTGCGCTGCCTGTTTGCCTCTGCCTGGGACATTATAAACCACGATGTGCCTCTGCTGTGTATTAACTTCTGCTATTAGACAGCATCCGTGGTGGAGATGGCCATGGGTACAGGAGAAGGACAGCCCCTGTGCTGAGGTCTGTCATTTAATAGCTAAGTTACTTTATGTTTTCTACTACAGAGAAGCACCTCTAGATGGTAATTCAGCCTGCAGAAGTGATTAATTTGCCTCTCTTCTTTTTTCATTTACCACGGGGAATTTACGCAGCCATCCTCCTAGTGTAGGAATGCGAATGCTCACAAATACCACATTTGTGTGGTGTGGCACCGGGTGTCACGGACAGGAGAAGGACGTGGATGAGAGACTAATGCAACAAACAATAAGAACAGGTTTAAATAGAGGTCACTGTGGACACAGCAAATTCCTGGTTGATATTGCTGACACATACTGTGCAGAAAGAACAGAGTCATCACATTGCTAGGAAAGTAAAATATGCTTTTTCAGCAATGGATATGGAATTGCTCAGTAGCATCCAGGACTGGAGAGCACAGCTGGGTATACCCAGGGCCGCCTGGGAGGTTTAGCCACAAAGCTCCCACTGGGATTAATTCCTGAATCCCCAGGATGAGCTGAGAATCTCAGCTGAGTGACTGACTATGTTTTCTCTTGTTTTGTTTTCTTTTTTTTTTGTGAAACCACCACTATATTTAGAGTTTGGAGAGCTGACAAGGAGACCCACGGGACTAGGAGGATGATCCTCAAGAAAAGTTGGAATAAAGGGAGACAGAGGAAAAAAAACCTCAACCAAACCAGGTATGTGATGGCCTGAGCACACCAGCTGAGTCCTCTGGCTTACGTGACCAAAAGCTGCTGTATTTCCCTAAAACGGGCGGCACAGACACCCCTGAGCTGTGGCAGCAGCTGAACCACCTTCAGACATCACTGCCTGTGCATCAAGAAATAGTGCCCGAGAGCTATGAAATCAGATATACCCGGTTATGCTCTGCCCTGGCGAATTAATAGCTGCAGTTACTTGAATACCTACTAGAGAACCAGACTATAACTTTATTAAGTTGCAAATAAATCGCATCGCCTGTACATTAAAGGTCAATCCAATTTCTTCTAAAGTGGATGTGAGACTCCCTGGTGGTCCCCGCACATCAGCTTATGCCCTACTTTTAAGAATTGATAAATGTAGGTAGTGGGTTTGCAGTAGGTACGTTGGATGCTTCAGGGGAAACTCTCAACCCTTTGAAGGGTTACAGTGCTGTCCTTGGTTGATGCTCGTAACTCAGGTTGGAAGATCTGTGGGCAACACACATACATCCGTGTGTTGCTTGGAAAGGGCTATGAGGTGCTTAAAATGACATCAGGTGCATCCTGCGCACAAAGCAGGCTGCCAAGGGAGCCTGGCGAGCGGGGACAGGAGGTCCAGAGTCCATGGGACCTCTTGGCATGAGAATAGCCGACCGCTGCAACCATGGGCTTGCTTAGCGAAGGCTGAGCTAAAAGAAATGGAAGCCCAGCAGAAAGCTTCAAACAGTAAGCCAACAGGGTTCTTTCAGACAGGAATGAAGTCAGCCTCCGAAGCTATTGCTGGGACTTAATGAGAATTTCCTCGAAGCTCTGAAACAGTGGGCAGTGATACGGTGGCTGGTTTAACAGTAGCTCATGGTCTCTCCTAATAATGAAACAAGTTTTGCTTGGAGAGGAAACACTGATGTTTATCAAGGAAAATAAATGGCTGATGCCATCCAGAAACGTTGCAAGATCAGGCTCCATCTTAATTTTAAGGAAGCTTTTCTATCCCTCCTAACATGTCAGTCTTTGAATTATCCTTAAAAGCTTCTCACTGCAATCGTAAAACCTAGAAACATCTTACCCACATTCATAGAGAAAATATTGTCATATAATGTTTGCTTCAGAGCTTAGGCTTTCTTAAAATTCCCATGCATTCTGTGCGTTGTCGTGAAAACAAGAGTGAGAAAAGCAAGTTGCCAACTTTGTGTTATATCTCCATTTTGATGCTCATCCATGAGAGGAGCGCTTTACTCCTGGCAGACCTTGTGCTTTTCCTCCACAAAACAGATTTTACATCGGTGTAACAGGTTTGAACCCAGCAGGTCAGACTGCAGCACAGCACAGGAAGAGATGGGGAAGAACAAAACAGGAGACAGGACTTTAAAAGACTCGAAGCAGAAAGCAGCAACAACGGTGGTTTGTCACTTGGAAACTTCTGCTTCTCTAATTCCCTAGTGTGCTGCTTACCTGGTCTAGATCTAGTAAATTAGCATCTCGTGAGGCTTAGCAGTATCATTGTCCTGATGACAAAATGCCAGATTCCTTCGTCCGAGTCAAAGACGAATCTTTTTTAGTGCCCCTTGCACAATGCCAACTCAGTGAGTTCCCAGCTGGGTGGGCTTCTTGGGGTCCGGGTCTTTCCTATGGGCAAGAGGGCAGTTACTAAACTGCTCTGAGATTTTTATATATATGTATATATTTACATACTAGTTCTTTGGGTGGGTGTGATCCCTTGTAGAAGCTGTGAAAGGGAAGAGGTTTATAATTTCTCTGAAAGTCACAGAAAACGCACCACCACTTTCTGCAGGGAGGAGCAGAGCTTCCCTTCGGTGAAACTGGGAGGCTCTTCTGGCTCCTGCCCCAGCCCCAGCAAAGCTGAGCTGGTGGTGGGGAGCGGAGATGGAAACTGATTTAAAATAGCTGGTATTAGTTTCAGGAGCAAAAAATGCAATTATTGTCAAGGTTGGGAAACCTTCCTCGGGATTTCCAGGAAGGAAGCAAGCGTGTCTGCAGGTGATGGGTGGAGGGAGGGCTGCGCAGACTCTCGCAGTAGCAGTTGCACGTTCCTTCCGTGACCACAGCATTCTTGGTGCTTGGTTTCTTGCCTGGGACTAAGTGTAATTTTATGGATAATGGAACACCTTATGCGCAGGGAGGAATAAAACGTCTGTAAGAAATTGCTTTTGCCTCAAACCGCTAACTAATTTCAACCAGAATTCCGTCCTTTTTTTTGTGAAAGAGATGTAGCCTGAGGGAGCTGAGTCTCATGTTTGGATTTGCTGAGGAGGCGCTCTGCTTTCCCTGCCCAAGGTTTCTGGTCTTAACTGCACTGCCCCTGTGCCCACTTCTTGCCCAAGTAGAGATTCAACAGCGAATGTCTACGAATTACGCTGCTAAGAGCATGTGAAAATGCAAAAAAATCTTCAACCAGACGAACACTTTTATTATTGAAGCTTGATAACAGTCCACGTAAGTCATCTATTTTTCCAGCCAAACATTTCCTTTTTCTCTGCTTTTTTCCTAAGCTGTTTTACCTTTCACTCCCTCAGTTACTGAGGCACAGTTTGGGCTGACCTGGGCATCTCATCACTTTTGGAGCGCTGTAGAGGCTTCACCTCCCTCGCCTGTGTTACAGGGGAAGGGAACCAGATGATAAACGTTATGACCATTCATGACGTGCAGAACATCTTGTGCTCCCGAATCCCACTAATGCTTATGCATCAAATTGTATTTAAAAACACACAACTTCAACCTTAAACACAGGTTCATATACCGTAATGAGTTGGGTTTACGCCAGAATATCCCAAATTTGCCTTGTTTGTACAGAGGGGACACTAGCAGCTCCCTTTTGGTGGGTCCAAATAAAACTTTTGACCCTCGGGCTGTGCCCTCAGTGCTGCCCAGCTCTATAAATCAGGTGAAGATTTGCCTCCACAAATCATCTTTTTTTTCCCAATAAATGAAGGCTGTGGAAAATCTCTTGTGGTAAGTGTATTAAAAAAGAACGATCCTGTGGAAATTTGGCCAAAGGCACTTAAAGCTGGCTGTAACCCAAAGAAGGTGGTCTCGGGCTGTGTCCCGTTGGAAGGGGATCACACAGCTCCTGCGGGGACCTTCACTGTGCGGGCAGAGGCACCGGCCCCTCCGTTACTGATTGCTTTCTGGAAGTTGTGGTTTCCAGACCTCTGCCAAAGCTTATAGGGAGGCAAGGGGGGAGAAAGAGAAGAAATCCATTTCCAGCCCCTGTGCCGACATCTTTCACCTCTGCTATAGTAATTTTTCTCATCTCTGAGAAGGCTTGGAAGGTGCCAGATGAGTAATTGTAAGGGCCTTGTGCTGTGCAAGGGAGAGAGCTCTGTGGCTCGGACATGCCCTCAAAGTGCTCACAGCATCCTCTCGCGCTCACCTCTGTCCTCACAGGGGTGGACCCTGTGATTTAAGATTAAAAATTAAATCTAAATTCAGTTCCTCACTTGCCTTTATAAACATAGAGGGCTCCATAACTATAAGGAGAGGTCTTGTAATCACTAAAAGGGGTCAATTAGGAATTTTAAATATCAGAATATTAAAATCATTCATTGTGGTTGATGTTTGCAAAAGCTCGAGCAGCAGGTGCAGGCACGGTGCAGCGCTGCTGGGACGTTTCTGGGTTCTAAGCATTGCCTCGTCCTTCTCCTGGTTAGCTTTCTGCAGCCCAGCGGGTGTGCTTCTCGGCTTTGGGGCGCTTAACTGCATCAAGCAGAAAATATTTGCAGTTCAAAGGAAGCATGTCCTTTGGAGTTATTAATCTGCATAGCACATCTGTCAGTGAGAATGAATATTAAAATACTTCAGTACTACTGATGTTCACACTGGTGTGGTTCCCCTCCTTCTGCATCTTTCTTTGATGCTTTAATCAGTAATGACTGTGATGACAGCACTTTCTTCTCATTGAGAGTGGAGTTCTTCTCAAACTTTATGTGACTTCTAGATATAAAATCAAGCATTAGCAGAACAGGAGCCTCAGGATATGTTGACCCAAGACTGTCCGGAGTGTCCTTGGGGTGTCCAGGCGGGCAGGCTCGGTCCTGGCACGCAGCAAAGCCCAGACCTGGTGGCTGCTGCCAGCCATGAGGAAGGGTGTCCCAGTTGCCTCCCCTTCCAGGGGAGCGTGAGACCCTGCACTGGTCTCCCAAAGGGCACAGGCAATAGCTGTGCTCCAAGATGGGTGTGTTTTAAAAACAAATTAATTGAATTAGTGCTATCATATGTGATAACAGCCAAGTATGTCTGTATAGCAGCTCTATGCTGATGTGCACTCTTAAGTGGGACCTTTGTAATAGCAAGATGTCTCAGAAAAGACTCTTGGGCTCCTCTGTGTGGAGTGTTTGCAGTGCTAAACCTCTTCTCCTAGGGAAGAGGGAGCCCTCTCTTGGGAATCCAGAGAGCTGGCGACGTGCTGGTGTGTCTGTTGTATCTTCCAGCACGCTTGGGTAGAGTATTTGATCATTTCGGGGGAAAACCTGGCTGCTGTTGTGGAAAACCCATGGTGTCCGGGGTACAGCTGTATTAGGCTTGAAGTGGGTCCACGCTCCAGGTTAGTCGTTTGCTCTCCTTTCAGTCCCCTGCAGATCTACCCGTCGTTGTCTGAGCTCAAAGAGCAAGCGGGACCCCTTTGGGTGCAGGTTTACCGTCGGGGCAGGGGAGGGCAGTCACAGCCCTCCTGTCGAGGTGAGGCAGTGAATCTCACTGCCAGGCTTGAATTTTTGTGATATTTTTCTCTGCAAAGCCTAGAAGACCAGTCATTAGCCGAGCATTGATTGGTGAGAGGGTGTTCTCCCAGGGCAACTGCTAATGAGAGGTAATTTGCATTTGCTTTGCTGAGTTGGGGGGGGGGGGGGG
>VUYV01000226.1:508436-528395 GCA_008711295.1 Anarhynchus alexandrinus | reverse complement strand
CTGGGCTGGGCTGCTCCCGGGGTCCCTCTGCACCCGCATGGCAGCCGCCCTGCATGGCAGCATCCCGGGGCTCGTCTGCCCCCACCGCGCTCCCGCTGCCCTGGGGTGTGCAACGCTGGCCTGGCCTGCCCAGCGCTGCCCGTTCCCGCAGCCAGGACCTGGGGTCACGTCTGAAAGCCAGGAGATTTTGGAGAAATCGCAGCTCTTGAGGGTCTGAGCTGCCTCCCCTGTTTTCATTCTCTTAAGTTTGTGGAGCTCTTCAGTAACTGCGAGAAACATGCACTTTGCAGCCTGACAGAGGACTCGTACTTAACGCTGCCTGGTGGCTTATGAGCTTTTTCCAGAAAAGCAACTGCAGTTGGGCAAGTTTGACCCCAACCCCACGCCCTGTGCATCCTTGGGGAGCTGCTCCCCCCAGACCAACGAGCGCCCCGTCCCACATGCCCTGCTCGCACCCGGACCGGCACCCCCATGCACACACTGCTGGGNGTGCCAGGCGCAGGCGATCCCCGGCGACCCCCGGCCCCGGGCGACGGCGGCCACCAGCCCCAGAGGGGTGCCCAGGGCGCAGACCAGCAGGTCGCTGACGGCGATGTTGAGGAGCAGCAGGTTGATGGGGGAGCGCAGCCCCCGGTAGCGCCAGAAGAGCAGCAGCACCAGCAGGTTGCTGCAGAAGCCCAGGCTGCCCACCGTGCCCAGGCACACCACCGCCGCCAGCCACCCCGACGGGCTCAGGCACGGCCCCGGGCCGCGGGCACCGGCCGCGGAGGGCACCGGCATCCCGGCAGGGGTCCCGCCGCACCGGGCATTGCAGCTCACTCCCCCCTGCCAGCAGCCTCCGCCGGTCCCGCCGCGCCGGGCGGGGGTTTCTGCTTCGTTAGGCTCAAGGGTTGGTGCCCACCGCGCTCCACCGTGCGGCCGTCAGCTGCTGGCTCCTCTCCCCGCTCAGCCCGGAGGGCTGAGACCGGGCGCGACCTCATCACAGGTGTGGGTCAGGAAGGCGGCCCGGGGGAGCCCAGCCTGGCACGGAGCGGCTGCTGCGCTGCGGGCGGGGGGAGAGCGTCCTTCAGTGCTGTCCTGCCCTTGCGCTGCGCCCGCGGCTGCTGCTTGGAGACCTCCGTGGAGCAGAGGCCGGGCTGGGGGGATCTCACTAATGAGTGAGGTCTCATAGTTCAAGGAGCTGCTGCAAAGCGGGGGATACAAATTAATCAGAACAAAAGAGCTGTCTGTGTTTAGGCATCGAGTTACATGAAATGCAGAATGTACATAACTATAGCGCTAAGTGATGTATAAAATCATAGAATCATAGAATTGTCATAGAATCACAGAATTCTGTGATTCTATGAAATGCAGAACATACATAACTACAGCACAAAGTGGTGTACGTCTCAGCTCCGCCAGACAGAGCCTTTCAGAGTAAAGCTGTGAAGAGCATGGGCTGATCTAGAAGCTCCTGTCATTCACAGAAAAGGTAAAGCTTGAACTGCCAACGAGCCACGGAATAAATTGTTTCTTATCAATTAAAATCTCTTAAAATCTATAGGGCACTTCCTGTGACAGAGCCAGGTTCTGGATGTATCCCACCCCTTGGAAAGGAGAGCGTTGTCTGCTGTCTTAATGTGCTGTCCTGGGGTGTGGGGGAACACACTGGTCTGCTCGTAAGAAGATTTTTCTCTATGTTTGCAAATAAAAAGGGAATTTGTCTCATTTCCTGCTTAGTTGCTTAGTACTGAAAAGGAGGGCATGAAGGGGGATTTTTTTTTCCTCTCCTTTTTTCCTCTTCTTATTTGTTGTTTATTATGAGGAGGAGGTAGTTCAGAGTGTCTCTGCTTGTAATGACATTTCAAGGTATTTTTTAAAAAAGCGAAAATACGGACTTTGGGAGAGCTGGCTGCCTCTTGCCTTCTCTCTGGGATGCTAAGGTTGGGTTAAGGATGGACACAGTCCAGCAGAGTCCTGTTGTCTTCTTATCAGCATTCCTGAAGACCAAGAATGTAACTGGGCAGGCAGCACAAAGCAGGCAGTTGGGTTACCTATAAAAAATAAGGATGGAAAGGATCTGATTCTCAAATGTAATTGAAAAAAAAGAAACCTCTGTATGGTTTTATTGTGCTTATGTGCTATGGTTGTAAAACTCTAGTTATTTCATCAGATAGACAGGGCCAAAGTGAAGTCCTGATGAAGGTTAAGGTGTTTGTAGCATTTATCTCTGTCCCTGAGGGCACAGCCTCCCAAAGGCTGATACTGGGCGCTAGAGGGTGATAAAATCCTGCCACCTCCCTTCAGATAGATCTCAATAATTATTGCTGATGGGTCTATTTTTTTTTGGGGGGGGGAGGGGACATAGAAAGCAAGTTTCTGTCTGCTTTTATAAAAAAAGTCTGATTCGTCCCAAGATTCGCATGCCCCTGCCTGTGTAGTTAGCCGCAGCGCGCAGGGTGGGCTTCTCACGGAGGGCACCGCCTGTGCAGGCAGGCAAGGAGCTTTGCAAGCACAAATGATGAAGATGATAGGCAGAGTTCACGTGTGGCTGGCTTGTTGGATGCTCAGGAACGCTACATAATCTGCATGACCTGCGTGGAAACTGTAATATGATTATTAATATTAATAGAAGTAAAATAAACATTAATATAAGTAAAATTCAGGACCTGTGTATCTCTTAAAGGGAACATTGATTAGAGACGAAAAGAGGCTGCAGCCTCCGGTGGCAATAAAGCCGAAAGGTCTGAGACACTTCAGCCCATTTGACAATAATCATTTTGATAATACAGACATGCTTTGAACTGACCATTTCATTTTAAGTGATGTGATTTTTCTAGGTGAATATTGTGGAATAGGAATTTTCACTCGCTACTAAAACAAAACCCAACAAAAGAATATATTGGATGTGGAACTGTATTCTGGAAGGTAAATCCATTAAAAACATCTCTTAATATTTCATGTTTATTTCTAGGTAATTCCTACCTTTCAGAGGAGAAACAGGTTTCCCCAGCAGCTGTGCAATTTCGGCCAAGTTCCCAGATGATCAAATCAACGAATGTGCTGCTGCGCAGCACCTTTCCTGCAAATGAGATGCCGAGTCCCTTTGCTGCATTAAATAGTAAGCAAAGAGGAAAGCAAGGGAATGAGAGGTTTAGGCAAGGCATAAAAATAGCAAAGGAGCATTTTGCACTTTGCAGAAGTGGAAAACTGAGCTGCCTGTGTAGGACCTGTGGCCGAGCATCCTCAGTTGCTCTCATTTTGGGGGTCCAGTCTGCATCCCTGGCTATTCTAATACCATGATCACATCCCACTACAATATAGCCCATGGGACTTACTTTCCTAAATTCTATTCTTGTCATTGACTTGGGAACTTGATGGCACAGAAATCTATTTAGGTATGCTCCCTGAGAGCCTGCAGCTTGTTGATTTTCAGCTGGATGGAAATATCAAGGCGCTGAAGTTCCTTTGCGGAGCAGGTTTTGGATTTCGAAGGCAGAAGAAAGGTATTAGCAATGTTAAACGCATTTATCTTCACGACAGCTCTTTGGGGATGTTTCAGGAAGGATAAATTCAAGTTAAAAAAATTGAAATGTCAGTTGTTCACAAAAAAAAAGAGCTTCTGCTTCTGGCTTAACAGCAGAGTCTCACCAGTCAATGCGTGGAGGACAGGCTGCAGCTTGGAAGAGCTGCTTGCAAAAACTGTAACTTTTGCAGCCCTGAATTCAGTAAGATGCAGGGATTTCTCAGAGCCAGGGCCAGCAGCAGCTCTCTGTGGCACCGTGCAGGGATGCCTTGCCCTACAGGACCTGCTGCCTGGGTGCAAGCGGGCCCCAGGGAGGGTAAGTGTGTGTAGGGGGGAGTCACAGCTGGCCGGGGGACACCCGTGCTGCTGCAGCCACCAGCGGTCCCTACCCCGGGAAGGGGGTGGCTGTGCCAGAGGGGATGTGAACATGGGACAAGTCATCCTTTTCTCCCCTGCTCTGCAGAGACAGTGTAATATATAGTTTTTACAATGCATATTTATGTCTTGGAAGGTTTCAGAGCTGGGCTCAAGCTGGTACCTGGCGAGGAGCAGGGTGGCATTTGGGCACTGGGGCAGCAGCAGAAGCACCTGCCGAGAGCAGCAAAAACATTTTCCACCAGTCTTTGCTGGGAGAAAAAAACAATAAATCCGTGTAGTCCCAATGGTTTCTCTCTCTGCTTCATCACTGCTTTTCTGCTAGAGATCTTTTCCATCCTTCCTGAGGTGAATAAAGAAATAACATGCTTGTCCTGAGATCTTTGCATCTGCCCACCTTGATTTAGGATTAATTTATATAAAACGAGAGCTCTGTTATGCATGTGAGCTGGTGATTTGTGAGTTTTGCTGGTGATGCCCCTGTGCTCTGGGTGGGAGCACCTCTCGCCCTGCCTGCTGCCGGGGGGCTGTGGTGCACGTGTGGGTGCTGGGGGCACCCCGTGGACTCGCTCGACCCCTTCTTGTAAGGCATTTGGCATACGTTTTCGGGTATAAGTCAGAGGTAAATTCAAGACGTATTTCAAGCAGAAGCACATCTGATTTCACTTCAATTCTCTTTTTCATTTTATTAAAAAAAAAGCCTATTTCGCTGCCACGCTGCGCTTTTGCTGTGCGAGGTGGGGGCCAGGGGCTGGGGCTGCAGCCAGCAGCAGGGGTTTTTATTAAATTTGGTTGTTTACCTCTGTTTTCGCAGTGGCCACAAGATGGCACAGGACCCCTCCTAGGAAGATGCGATTGTGACCACGGGAGAAATGGGCTTTTCAGGTTGCCTGAGTCCAGGCTGGGCAAAGGCAGCTTGAAAATGAACTCCAGGCACACGATGCCCATGAGATCTGGGCTTTGAGCCGTTTCTGGGTCGTGCCAGGCATCTTTTCTCTCTTATTAATGATAAAAGAGAGAATAATCCTCCTACTGGACTAATTACAGCCGGTGAAAATATGGTAATGAAAATAACTCCCACTGCCAGTATTTGAAGAGTTACAATTTACATGAAAAAAGAGGCTTACGTGAATAGCGATTATTATTTTGTACATGGCTCTCTCTTGTCCCATCTATTCTGATCTCAGTAAATTTCGGTGTAATTAATCACAGTGGATTAAATGCTGCAGGGAAAAGACTGGGAAATTATGTAGAAGCAAAACTCTGGTTGGTTTTGACTTAAAGTCAACTTGGGTTGTCTGTCACAAAGAACATATTGCCTGCTCTGCTTCCTACCTGCCAGCTCTTTCTTGCTGCTGTCAGAAATCAAGGTGATTTCCCCAAAGGTTTAGCAGTCCGACTGCTTTCTGGGTGTCTCCCTGGCATTGCACGGCTGGATCCGTGTGGATTTGGAGGCAGCTTCCCAGTTCTTTGGGACATGTGTTGGGAAGGTTGATGTACTCCCTTGCCTTGTCCATCCTTGCTTGCAAAATGCTGGTAGGGGTCAACTAACGAGATGCAGGTTATGGTCAGCTGTCTGCTGGGGGGTTATCACCCCGGCTCTGCTGGGGTCAGTAATCATAACGCCTACCAGTATTTCCCTTGTTAGAGCTACAAATGGTTATCTGCCAGTAACATGCATGATAAAGTCCTCTCAACATTAATTTACCTTGTCCTGGATGCCGGGACTCCGTAATTACAATTACTGCACAGGATTTCTTGCCCTCCCCTCTTTGGGTTGGCCAAAGATGGCAATGAAGATGTGGTTTTGCTGGCAGATCATCCTAAGTTCCTCCAAAAGCCACTCCTCTAACTGCTTGTAGTTGAACATTTGGTGTGTGTGAAGCATCATTTGATATTATCTGTCTTTTTGCTGTTGTAGTCCCCAATGATATCTCATCTTTATTCTGCGAAATAAACTCTGATAGCTTATGAGTTTCCTAACGATTGTGTAATTCCCGTGTGAACAATTGCTGCTCTTTGCTATAAATGGGCAGGCTTAAAACAGACTTTTCTATTTGATTCTTCTTATTCTTGTATTTTGGGTTTGTCTTTTTTGTTTCTTAAAGATTTTTTTTTTTTAATTCTTTATAAATCATCATCTCCTTGCAGGGCTGTTAGCCTCAAGGTATCTTAATAGGACTTCGTGAGTTTGAACAGTGCAATGAGTTGGTGTCATCCCATTATTTTGATATATATTGTTATAAAGATTAGTTATTGTTTTTAGGGAGGACTCTTTAATGGCAGCCCTACTAGATTTTTGGTAGGATTTTAGTGAGGTGCTGGGTGTCTAGAACAACCTATTTTTTTAAGCGTCCGAATGCATCCTGTGGGATGCCTTTGGGTTGTCCATCTACTGTGTGTTTTGCTGGTCCTCTGCAGAGAACTTTGTCTCCAAAGTTGTTGCTGTTGTGAGTGCAACAGCTTTGGTCTGTTTACTCTTTTCTAGCCAGTAATTAATAGTTATCGAATGAAAGCGGTTTCAACTAAAACTCAAACAGCAGTAGCTATGGACAGTAATGAAGCCTTTAGGAACCATATTAATTAGCAGCCAGTTCTCCCCAAGTTATCAGAAATGTCTTGCAGTGTGTGGACAAATGGCAATAGCTGAAAACATTTACAGGCAGAGGAGATTTAATTAGGTGCTCAGGACAAGCTTTGCCTGCGGTAGTGCTTTCCTGGGACACAGCTACGGCGATGTTGCTCCCAAGAGTGCCTGTGGGCAGGCGAAGTGCCGGCAAGGTGAAGGTGGGGGAGGCAGGAGCAAGCATCTGTGCCAGCCCTGGAGGTCCCCAGCTGGCACGGCTTGCACCGAGCCATCCTGCTGCCCAGGAGCATGAGTGCACATACGCACGCACAGACTTTATCTGATTCCCAGAAATACTCCCCTGTTAAAATGAGACCTCCACTGGGCAGCTTGTTGGTGCTTTGGTGGTGGTTCTCTAAATAGCCCCTGATGCTACATGAAATCTATGTGGCTTCCGGTAATGTCTCTGGTCTGAGCGTGGTCATGAACAAGAGAAAGTAACACTGTCTATCAAGGAACTATTTTGAAGTCTGCTTGGTTATACTGGGGTTAGAGAGACCTAGTGTGCCTTAGCCCCGAGCTGCCGACTCAGCTCTTGTCACAGGCTGTGAGCAGCCTGTGTCACTCCGCTTCCCAGACCGTAGCGTTTCAGATGTCCCTGCAAAATGCTGCTCTTGGTAGATTTTATTAGTCCAGAGCTGTAGTCTGTACTCCTCCCTAGGCTTTCAGCTTCACAAAAAGACATGTAATGGAAAGAGTGAGCATAGCACTGTTGTCCTGATGGAACCAGCAGAGTTGAGAGACAGCATCCTCCTCCATGCAGGGGAAGGGCTCTGGGAGGAAAGTGTGACTCAGGGAGACTGGAAATTAAAACTGATGGGTATCAAACTGGAAAGAGGGTTTTTAATTTAGCACTGAGGGCAATTACACACCAAAAAGATAAAGAAAAGACAAAATAAGTTCTTCATTGCTTGAGATCTTAAAGCCAGTAGCATCTATGTGAAAGAGGAGCTGGTACAGAAACAAGGTGTTCCCTGTGCAGAAGCCTCAATGGAAACCAGGGAAGGGCTTTGGCTAGTTGGACTCCCCAACCTCTTTCCTTGCCCTGCGGCCCAGGCAGGTGGGTACGCATCAGGTGAAGCTCCCCCAGCCCAGCTTGAAGGCTACAGCAGAGCCGTGACATGAAAGGGATCCCTAGGATGCACTGCTGTAAAAAAAGTGTCCTACAAAATTGGTCAGTGACACATAGAGTTCACCAGTGTCATTGTCTCAAATGTTAAAAGGGTTAAATCTTACTTTCTACTGTTTTTTTCTTGTTTGCTTGGTTGGGTTTTTTTCTTTCTTTTTATGTGCCTGGTTTTTCTGTACAGGAGCAGAAAAGTCACAGTCCCCAAAATATTTCTGGCCCGCCACCAGCCTGCATAGCAAGAGGTCTGTCCCCTCCACCAGCACCTCGGCAGGGCTTCACGCAGCGAAGCATTTGCTTGCCGCTAAGCCACAAGCCGTGTCTTTGCAGTGACAGTTGTGTATGTTTCAGGATGCAGAAAGTGTCGATACCCCCTTCTCGGGGAGCTGGGAGACCCCAGCCTGGCTGGATTCACAGGCAGCCCCCCGCAGCAGCGGGGTGGCCAGGGCAGCATCAGGCAGCGCAGGAAGGTTACTGGCATTGAAAGCAGTTTATTGCATTATTTGCCCTATGATGGGTCATGAAAGAGGTTGTCACAGAAGAGGGTAGATAATAGTCTGTGAAAACAAAGAAAAAGCTTAATGGCTTTTTATTCTCCTCTTTTTTCAAGGCCTATTAAGGCTCCTGGAAGTGCGCTAAAAGCCAAAGAGGTCCCTGCACTCCCAGTGTTACAGACATTTCCAGAAATTGGGTCTTTTTCAGAACTAGGAAAGGGCAAATACTCAGGGAGTTGCTCCCTTTCAGCTGTCGGATGCTGCCGGGTGCACGCGAAGCTGCTCCGCTCCCAGGGCCATGGGCATCCCCGGCACCGCGGGTGCAGCACGGAGCTGGCTCCCAGCGGGGCAGTGCTCGGAGCTCGGGGGGGGCACCGGCTGTGGATGCGGCTCCCTCAAAAACTCTCAGCAGAGAGTTAGGTGAGGCCATTTTATTAAATGGTTACCAGATTGCTTGCTCACCTCGTCTCACTAATGGCTGCAAAATCCGGGTGAACATGTTGAGCCTGGTGTCAGCTGCCTCTTTCCACTTTGAAGGGTGCACACGTGCACCAGGTGAAGATTTAGGGTTGCTGATGAACAACCAGGGTGTGCAGGGAGACTCCCGCTACACACAGCTGGACCCCAAGAGTAATTCTAGACTTGCTGTTTGACTTTTTTTTTTGTCCAATTGCAAGTATTTTAAATGGTCTTCATCCCATCCTCAGTTCAGTCTAAACATCTTACAGTAAAGGTGAATGTGGTCCTGCAGATTTTCGGGGCAACTATTTACAGTATGTAGGAATTTCATTAAAAGCGGGAATCTTCTCTTTAAATGTATCTAGACTTTTCTTCTGGGGAGTTTCAAAACTTTGCAGCAGTCGTTGAGCCATAAGAAGCAGCAACACAACGTGAACGCTTGCCCTGGGGGGAGCAGTCGAGCGGTGATCTGTTACAGCCACTCCTCAGTATTAGCTGTGTGGTGACACTAATGCCATGGATGGAGTGAGCTCCGTCAGCAGCCATCGAAGCAGAGGGGACGCTGTCTGCGTGGGGACAGCCCAGGCGGATTCCCAAAGCGCTTGCTGGGCGTCCACTGAGTTAAAATTTCAAGAGTTTGCGATTCCCATCCCCAGTGGCCTTATCTTGTCCTCGCACGCCACTTTGCCAACGCTTCACTGCAGGATCCGAGGACCTTGTCCCTGCACGGCCGGGTTCAGTGTCACTCTGTGAGCTTTGCGGCTGGGCTTGCCCGGGCAGCGTGCAGCATCTGCAGGGCTGGGGGGTCACCAGGTTGTGACAAAGGCGTCAGTAGAGAAGGGGGGGTTTCTGGAAACGCGCCGTCTGCCTGCATGCACCGCTCTGTTATCATATTTTCTTGAGATTAGGGGGTTAGAAATACGGCCGTCCCTGGCAGAGGCACCTGGCGCTGCCGGGAAATGGAGTCAGTGAAAAAGACTGTGTGTTATGGTCTAGAAGCCTCTGTCAGATAAGGTACATTCGAAGTCTTATAACTGTAAAATGTCGAGCAGACAATACCCTTTACCGTACTAGAAGCCTGCAACATTGCTGCATGCCTAGCAGGGTAGGAAACATAGATAAATTGTGGTTCATACATATGAAAGCTATACATAACACTGTGGTTCAGGTGTCATTTTTCATATAGGTAAACGTCACAGCAGCCTGGGGCCGCCCGCTGAGCTGAGGGGTCCTGCTGTCAGCTGCACCAGGGGAGCCTTGCTTCCAAAACGTGACGCTCGCTACTCTGGCAAATGACTGGTTCAAACAGGTCGAAATAAAAACGTGAATTTCCCCAAAGCCTGATGTTATTCACACCTGATGTTTGTGGTACCGATTGGGAACGTCTGCCAGCCAGACCTTACTATCTCAAATGAGCCAATTTCCCCTCTTTGGCTGCATTAAAATTAATTTGAGCCTCTCTTCCCCCAGACGAATTTAACCTTGGTGTCAGCAAAGCCCTTTAGCTCGAGGCACCAAAGATGAGCTTCAGCAAGTACACAAACCCACCAGACACACAAAGAGTGTGTGGGTGAGAAGCCTTTCCCATATGAATGATAATTGCGGCTTTTGGGTGGGTTTTTTTTTCTTTTCAAAGAGGTGAAGAGGGTGTCAGCAGCTGCAGGGGTAACCCCGCGTTCTCTGGGGTTGTGATGTGGCCAAATTGCAGTTTCTGGTTGCCTGTCCTTGCATTACCCCCAGCCCTTGCCACCCTCTGCCGTGCAGCTCGGCTGCCCCAGAGTTGGGCTTGCGCTCAGCAAAATCAACTCTTCTCAGCCCCAAAACCACCCCGCCAGCCCCTGCTCACACAAGCAGACCAAGGTGGCAAAGCGTATTCATTTGTGTACATCCCCTAGACAGAAGACATAAACAAGAAGGTTCACTCGTTTTAAAGCCCAAGTTGTTTCGGGCAGGAATGGTTTTTACTGTGTATGTGTAGGACCTAAAAACAGCCCCGACTGGATTTAGGACTTCAGGTGCTCCTGTGTTGGTACGGATGACGGCCTCCCTCCCACGCACGGGCTGAACCTTTCCCCGGAGAGGGGCTTGAGGCCGTGGGAGCTGTATGAACCCAAAAGTCAAGAGGAAACATGGCTGTCAGAAGGACCTGCCCACACACTGTGGGGCTAAGCCAAATTGTAGGAAGGGTACAAACTCTTGCACTTAAAAACTCTGTCTAAGCTGCAAATGATGACACAAAGTTAAAAAATTACCTTTGGACACCTAGTTCAGACACTATTTTCCCCTGAATATAACCTTTTGGTGACCTGCGTCATTATAGCATCCACCAGAGTGATTAGAAAAATAGTAGTAATTCCCCACAGAGCTACTGCAAAATGAAGATTGATCGCTGTTTAGAGAAAAAGCAATGCAATGTTCTGAAATCAGGAGAGCCAATCAAGCAGAGATTTCCTGTGACAAAAGGTTTTCAATGAAACGAATGTAATTGAGTGGAAAGGAAAGGAGGAACCCACACTCTTTGAATTAAGCACATCAGCAAGTCGAGCAAATAATTTCTTCCCTGTTCAAGCAGAGGACATGGTTTTGCTTGGATTTAAAGGTCCCGGGTATTTCTATATGAGGATCTAGGTCTGCCCAGCTGCTAAAGCATCACTCTGGATTTATGCTAATGTGAGAGGAAAGAAAATACAGCCTGCATTTGGTGCGAGGTGCATGGATTCGGAAAGGTCAAAGGAAAAAGGGGGCTCGGAATAGTCCTGGGGAAGAGCCCTTTTCCCGGAGCGGTGGTTGCTGCTGGGGAGAGCAGTCCTCTGCTGCTCAAAGGCAGCTCAGAGCCTCCTGCCCGTGCGTTAACCTTTAGCAATCGTAAAAGGAAGCAATCCTCTGGGAAACTGCAGTTTGGCAATGGAAAAAAAAGACAAAGGGACGCAGGGGCTGTGGGGCAGCAGGTCGCAGTGATGCAGGGGGCGAGGGCGGGAGGGCTTGGGGCATGGTCGGTGCTGGAGGTACCTGTCACAGCTTTCCCATCCCACTGTGGACAGAGCACCCCTCCATCCTTCCCCTGGTTTAATTGCTGCTGCCAGCTCCTCAGCATGGAGCATGGGATTGCTCACGCTGAAGGAAAGCCCGTGTGTACGGCTGGTGCCCCTTCAGCAGCGTGCTGAGCCCGGGCAGTAGACCCTGTCATGGTGTCACTGCTGAGGGGCATCTCAGTGAGTGCACACACATGGCTAAGGCGACAGGTCTGCGCTCGCAGCCACACAGGATCGACGTCCTTCTTCCTACGGTGATTAAGGGTTACGGGCACATTAATAGTAACCGTGTTTTAGCACCCCAGAGTTTCAATAAAACCAATTTATAACTCTGCCACCTTGTAGCAAAGTAGAAAATTGCTTTAAAAATTAATGTAACTGACAGAGAATTATTTCCTGTACCTGCAAGTTTTTAAACCTAAGGGTCTAGGAGGCAAAAAATACATATCACATCTGACTTTGTTGTATGCCTTCTGGTAATACCAGCAGAAGAGATTGATTTTTCCTTGACCTTTTACTTCAGGGAGGAGAGGAGAACTACTAGATGAGCGGTTTCATCTGCGTGCGAGACACACCGTTCTGTGCTCAAGGCCATGGTCAGTAGAGGGACTGCACATCTTAGTCAAAATGCCTAAAAGATACTGATTCAGTGAAACGAATAAGGTGTGTTTGAGGGGCTGTTGGAAAGAAGCAATTGCCCAAAGTTGCATCAGCAACTTGCAGCAGCACGCGTGTCCCCAGAAGTTCCTGCTGCAGCATGAGCCAAGGGTTCGTGGGTTTACCCTCTGTAAAGTATTGCATTAGAGGGTGAATTTTGAGAGTGCATTTTAGAGAGTGGCAGCAGCAGATTCGGTCAGAAACCTCAGGTTTCAGGTGAGGATTTCTCATGAGCTTCTATGTGTGCAGCATAGTTGACGTCAGCAGCAGACGGAGACTCCCAGCAAGTAAACCCCAAATGCTATCTCATGAATGGTTAGCACTGATGTGCTGACCCAGGCCCGGCACTGGGAGAGGTGCTCAGTGCTTTAACCCATCTCCGGTCTCTTGAAGCAGCTGGACAAGTGCTAGCAGAGTCGGTCACATCCCTGTGGTTCAGTGACAGGCCCTGCTGAGTCAGCACGTCAGGAGATACCTGTGATATTTCCTGAGGACTGACCTCCCACAGGTCTTTCCTTCTCCAAAGCCACCAATACTATGATAAATGAGTATTTTAAACCATTAGAAGTATTTAAACCATTGAAACCAGGGAGAGGTAAAGAGGGGGGGCAAATAAGAGGCTGTTGTGACTATTACAACAACAAAACTTGGGCAGATGTAGAAGTCATATGAACGACACTAAGAGAAACCCTTCCCTGAAAAGGCAGAAGATGGCATTGAAGTCGTAAGACGGTGTGTGTTTATCTGCGGGCTTGTCAGGGCTTGGGACAAAAGGTTGTCTGCGGCGCGAGGTCAGGGGTTTTTAAGTGTCGTGCTGCGTTGAGTTCTCACTGGTGATGAGCAGTTGGATGACACAGAGTAAATGAGCGATTAAGTAAGAGGGAAAATGCCTTGGTGCCAATCAGTGCTCCTCTGTAGGTGCATTGCTTTCAGCTCCGCTCCCTCACACACGTTTTAACTGTGAGATGCTGAAAGCCAAAATGTTCAAGCTCAAAACTGAATTCCAGTGGCAGAGTCTGGAGCTGAGCTCAAACCACATTTTCATTGCTTTGTGTCTGGGCAAGGGGGAAATATGCCATCTCCCAGAGGCTGTGCTCATCGGCCAAGTTCGTGTTCTTTGCTCTTCTGTTGTATTCTCTGAGCTCCAGAAAAAGGAAAGGTTGACATCTATAGGTATGTGTAGATGCTTTCCTGTCCTGAAAAGCAAAGCAAATATGAACAGCTTAATCTTTTAATCTAAAGGGCAGTCCTGCAAAGGTTACCAATCAATCCAGTCACTGACCTATGACATTTTCTATAAACGCACAGACAGATCTATAGCTCACACCACCCAGCAGGCTTAGAGCAGCATCATTTGCTTTAAATTCCTTATTCCAATCGTACAGTTTAATTATATTAAATGCTTGGTAGCATACACAGGAAGGAAAACCCCATCATTAGCTGGTGTGCCTTCTGTCCCCACTGCTTTGGAACTGTGTAATGATATTGAGAGATCTGGTGTACCTCTGATCGGAAACAAGTATTTAGCCACTTAATCCTCATGAGACATTGATCTTCGAGCAGGGACTGGTGCTTACAGTGCTCGTGCATTGTAACCTTACCTGTCTGTTCATGCAGGAGGGATAAACAACATGCCTAAGCCCTTCAGCACAGTCCTGTCATGTCCTTGGTTAGGTGGGCACAGCTTATGCCTCACGTATGGTTTGGAAACTGATGGTGTGCTCGAGGCCAGGCAGGGCTTTCAAACGTTGGCTTCTGTAGTGACACTGTTAGCAGGGCTGGTGCAGGTCACCTGTGGCATTAGGAGGACCAGGTGGAGATCACCATCCAGTGACTCCTCCATGCCAGTCTACCCCAGTGGTGGGCATCTTGGTGTCCCTGACTGCTGGTGGTTCAGGGACCCTCCACCAAATGCTTTTTGCTGGGTTTCCACCTCCCATTCAGTGCAGCCCATTGAGGACACCCACCCAAGCACCACTGGGCAGCAGTGGCCATGTGCCGGCAGCGCTCTGCATGATGCTGCGACACGGCCACTTTATCAGCCATTGTCGCCGTACTGCTAACAAAGCTGCCATGTTGTATTACGCTTTTTCATGCACTTCTGTGGTTTTTTGCTTATCTGCTACCTTCCTGTGCATCGCTCGCCTCTCCAGCAGAAATGTGCGTGCTTATCTGGTACGCAGTAATGAAGAAGAGATTAAAATATAACTCCTTGGCACTAACAATGTCTGCTTAACATCCCTTTCTAGAGTCAGTCAGCCCACTGACCTTCTGAAAACATTGAATCAAGGGGTGAATGAGTCATTCCTAAAATTTCATTTATTAAATTGTATTCCTAAATTTGGTTTCCATTTCAGGAAATGGAAACAGATCAGCTGAAACATTTGCTTATGAATGTTTTTGAGATCTGTGATAAAACAGCAGCTTTTTGGCACAGATGCATTATCACCTTTCATGAATGATACAAGATGGATTTGAATGTAATTGGTCACCTCTCCTTTGTTGATTCATTTCTGGTTCTTAAATGATGGGATAATTTGCTGTCTGAAAAATGCATGTTTATGGAACACTCTCCTTCCACCCCATACCTCTGTGACTGCTTTCCTGTCTCTGGCCTCCCACAGCAAAACTTTTGCAGTTTAATAATGTATTGGATGTTTTGGGTCAGTATGGCAGGGTATGGTCACTTGTCTGTAAAGGCAGGATCACTTGAGGAAACAGGACCCTGAGCGGTGATTTTGAAAATGAGAAAATGGCCCCGTATCATGAGCTTTTGACTTTTTTTCTACGCTGTTTCGATCTCCTCCATTTGCATGCCTGCGGGTGCACAGTGCGCCATTAGCTCATGGTCTTGAGCAGTGCTGTGCCGGAGCCACCAACCACCTCAGTACCTGAAAAGGCTGATGGTGTGCTGACCAGCCACCCCTGCACCCAGGACCAGGCAGCAGCGGCTGGGGTGCCATGGCGCAGAGAGCGGGGCAGGACGCAGTGGCAAGGGCTTTCTTGTGTGTCCTGTAGAAAATGCCACCACATGGGGCAATGGAGCCATTTCTGTAGGGTACAACCTCTCAGCTAAACTGTATGTTCTCATCCCCATTTATAAAAAACAAGATGTAATGTAGTTTAGGAGACAAGCAGAAAAACAAGCATGGGGGATGAGGGGTAATGAATCCAGAGGGCAGTGAGTTTAAAGGACACTTTTCTTTCAGGAAATCAGTGTATATACTTTTCAATCTAGTCTCTGCCAGTAATGCTTAGAAGACGAGGAACAAAATAGTCCCATGGGCAAAGCCCAAAAATATAAGCAAAAGCCTCTAACACTTGCATGTGCTACACTGCAGGAGTGAATGATCCTCCTGGTCTGGATGTGCCTCTGTTCAGATGTAGAAATGGGGAGACAAATTACAGAGCGGTTGGTGAAAGCAGAGGATAAACTGATTTGTTGTTCTGGGAGCAGGACAATGTCAGGTGAGCGTGTGTTGCAATTATCAGACCTACCTCCACTCTCCTTTGTTGTTTTCCATTAGCAAACCCCAATTTTTATTTTGTGTGTGTGCGTGTGTGTCTTGCGGTTGAGAGAAAGCGATAAAAAAATCTGCTGGAGCTCTTGAAACATCAGGTGTCTCCAGCCAAGCTCAGGGCACTCAGAAACAAAATGGGTCTTATAATTAGATAAGAGCAAAAGGGGTTTTTTCAGCTCAAGAAATCAATGGTATGAGTCTATAGGATCAACATTAATGAGGCTGAATAGGCTGGTCTACAGCCTGAAGAGCACTAATGATCCATTCCAGTATGTGTGCAGGTCATACGTAAAATCCATTCAAATCAGAGGCAGCTGTATGATGTATTTCTACAGCATTGTACAAGTGGGGTATTGCTGCAGCCAGCCCTTGAATAAAGCATGGCTGGCTGTACACACAATGCTATCCTTACATCATCTTTGTTTTCCTCCTCCTTGGACATGTGAATGTAAATCGTAAATTAAGTTTGAATTTGGAATTTTAATAAAGGTGAAGACCTTCCACACCCAAAGGATCGCACAGCAAAGTGACCTTTCAAATTGACAATGTAGGAAAGAGATGATCATAGTTGAACGGTGGGAAGGAAAAAAACCCAACAAGTTTAAGAGCGTTTTTGCCTTGCTGCCATGGAAAAGGTGGCATCTTCAAAGGTCACCCAGGCTGTGTCATGAAGGTTTGCAGCATCCGATGTAGGCGTTCCCCCCCTGTTTCACACCACAATCAAAACCACATCATCTAGTCCTGTTTAGTGTACTATATTTTAGCAAAACACAAACAGATATAATCTGTGTTAATTTTGCATCCTCCAGCACTGAGATTTGGTAGGAGACTGGTGAAAAATGCCAGGATGGTATACAGGTCTTCAGGAGGACCCGGCATGCACAGCCTTCTCCTGTCTTCTTTGAAGGAACAAATGCCTGTATCCAGGGTAGACACCCTGCTTCCAGGCAGGTGCCACTGCCCTTACTGGCACAGACCTACCTTCTCCCAGTGCTGTTTGGCTGCCAGCATCCAAGATATCCTCTCCTGCCATGTCCTTGTGGCCCCTGGCCACTTTCAGCCTTTGCGCAGGGTGGAGCACATCAGTCCTGACAGACCACCCTCTCTCTGTCTCTGTCCCCACAACCATGGTATTCTCCCCCAGCCACCTCACCCTCCTGGCCTACAACCCTTTGTGAGGCTCTTTCCTAGGCCACCATCTCCAAATTACCTGCTTCTCACCTGCACCTCCAACCGTCTGCCACAAAACACTCCTTCCCTTCCTCCTCCATGGGCTGAGTTCAATCTCCTTCTGGTGCTGGCTCTGTCAGCCACCAACTTCTTAGTCCCCACTGCCAACTGCAGCTTCCTGCATGCTCATGGTGACACATGAGGCTGTGCCAACATCATCACAGCCACCATCTCTAGAGAAGCTTGTCTCCTCTTCTCCTTGCCAAAGGCTGTACCCTGCAACACAAAGCCACGGATGCTGCCACCCAGCACAGGGCTGGTAGGGTCTGTCCCCTGGGTGACACCCTGCTCTCCCCAATCCATGAGGGAGGCAAAGATCCTGGACAGGAGCCAGTGCATGTGAGTCCTACCAGGGATGGATCCCACCACGCCTACCTCAACTGGTCCTTGGGGCTCAGTGCTAGGACAGGTGACCCACGACATACTGCTATCTCCATCTGAAGGGGTCACCAAACCATGTGGCAGCCACTCAGGGCTTTCTGCCTCACCTAGTGGAGGCTGGGCAGTCTGTCCTGCTGGCAGCAAGACGAGATGTACATGTCCCTTCACGGCTTGATTTTGGAATGCAGCACCCACGCCCATCTCTCTCTCTCAGAGATGGAAGGATCCATACTCAGCTATCGTCTTTCATCTGTCTTCCTAAGACCTGCTTGTGGATGATGGAGCTCGGATGGACCCTGCTGACAGCTTGCTCAATGATGACTTAGGCTATGGACAGGGTTTCTTCCACAGGCTGCCCCAAACTGTGTTCAGGACCTCCCCCCAGGGAGACCTCTGTGCCCTACAGGCAGCAGGACAGGTGCCCACCACGTGGGCCACATCATCCTACAGGAGCTCCCTGGCCCCCACCATGCAGTGAGACAACCACAACTGCGTGTAGGTGGGTGACAGGCGTGTGACCTGTGAGTCACTGCTCGCCCTTGTCCTGCCTCGCACAGCAGGGCTCATCACCAAGCTCACACATCGCGGTGAGCATGGGCACCACTGGCATGGAGACGGCCAAGGCTGAGGGCTTTGCTTTCCCTGCAAACACAGGGAGCAGGAGAAACTGAAGCTCTTGTGCCCAACTTGCCATGGAGGGGACCTCTTTGGGAGTGATGGACGGTGGGCACGGCTGCCTTGGTAAAAACAGCGGTGTCAGTATGCACGGGGACAGCCTGCTCTCTGCAGCCTGGTTTCTCTTGTCCAGCACTGACTGAGACAGCAGGACGTGTTTGCACAAGTGTGTATGTGGCAACCAGGATGTTTCCTATGACCCATTAGACGCTTTTCAACACGGGAATTTGCTGCGCTGCCAGTGCCGCGTACTGCCCTGGGAAAGCTTATGTTGGCGTAAGGCGCACACTCGACAGTCTTGAGACAGAAGTGCCCTTTACACGAAGGCATTTGTGTCTGTTTAAGTGACAGGTAGAACTGGAAAGAGGGCTGAGCTGTGATGAAGAGGAGGAGGAAGGATGAGATGAGACACACCAGGGCAATAGCACTGAACACATATGCCATGGGCAAACCTGATCTAGAACACCTTCACAAGTGCCTGGGGTGTTTCACACAGGAGCTCTGCCTCAAGGTAGCAACCCCACCACGACTCTCGTGATGCTGTCTGTGTGTCACCCTGCCCAGCACCCTGCCCGTGGGTGCTCACGGCGGCAGCGTGTGGCGCTGAGCTGCCACCTTGCCCAGCCCCGTGGCAGCACCCAATGCTGCCCACCTTTTCCCACCCCGGTGCCCCACTGTTGCACAACTGCTCCTGCACCGGGGTGTGCACAGCTCTCCGCAGGGGTGCAGGGGGTCGACAGGCTCCAGCTCCCCAGCTGACAGATCACCTGCACTGCCATGGCGGGGATCAGCCTCTCCCCACGGTGGTGTCTGGTCCTGTCACGGCAGGACCGTGGGCATGACGCCCCCGGCAGTGGGCTCTCAGGAAGGCGCAGGCTGGCTCCCAGGGCTGGCAGCTGCCTTTCTGCAGAGCTGGCACTCGTGTGACTCATCTCGATGCTGCCTCACACTCTGCGGACACAAACACACCTATCAACAAGTCTCCCTGGAAGGGAAAGCACCGTGCTTTTATGGTTTCCACTGCATCATTTCCATCATACCACACTATCAGACACTGAAGCATACTGCCGCCCTGAAGCATCACCCCTCACAAAGGCGTGGGGAGGTATTTGCTCCCTTCCCCACTGGCCTGTGGCTTTTGTCTACTTAGGACTTCAGAGTTCAAAACTTTGTCTCCCTGTTCGGAAGACGGGTGTCCCTGCCTTTCTGCTTTCCCTTAGTCAGCGCGTCCACTCTGCCGCTTCAAGGGGCTGCAGGAAGTGCATTCAGTGCAGCATTTCTCGTTGGAACTGCTCCTGTAGCAGGCACTATCCCCAGATTTTTGGACAACAGCACATAAAGTTGGAGCTGGCATCTTCCAAAGGAAAGCTTAGGCTGCTCCTTTTATTTTCCCGGCCCAAAGTAATTTTCTATTGCTGCTCATCTCTCTTTTTACAGCCAGGGCTGCGTGTGAGCTGGCTCTCACAATGTGCTCTTCCCTTTAACACTGCTGACTAACTCAAATGTCACCCCTACCTTCAGGAAAGGCGGGAAGGAGCATTCAGAGACACAAGGCAGTCAGCCTCACCTTGATCCCTGGGAAGGAGATGGATGATCTTCTTGGGAACCATTTAAAAGCATACTAAGGACAAGAAGGTGATTGGATGTACAAAATCATGCCTGACCAACTTGATAAGTGCCTCTGAAGAGATGACTTTGCTTGGTGAATGAAGTGAGAGCAGTGGATGTTGTCTATCTCAATGTTATTGTTGAAAGCCTTACTGTCTCCCCTAATACCCTCATAGACAGGCTGATGAAGTATGGGCTAGATGAATGGACAGTGACGTGGACTGAAAACTGACTGAACTGCCAAGGTGTAAGGGCTGTGATTAGCAGCAC
>VUYV01000226.1:459979-508100 GCA_008711295.1 Anarhynchus alexandrinus | reverse complement strand
CCAGCCCCGTGGCAGCACCCAATGCTGCCCACCTTTTCCCACCCCGGTGCCCCACTGTTGCACAACTGCTCCTGCACCGGGGTGTGCACAGCTCTCCGCAGGGGTGCAGGGGGTCGACAGGCTCCAGCTCCCCAGCTGACAGATCACCTGCACCGCCATGGCGGGGATCAGCCTCTCCCCACGGTGGTGTCTGGTCCTGTCACGGCAGGACCGTGGGCATGACGCCCCCGGCAGTGGGCTCTCAGGAAGGCGCAGGCTGGCTCCCAGGGCTGGCAGCTGCCTTTCTGCAGAGCTGGCACTCGTGTGACTCATCTCGATGCTGCCTCACACTCTGCGGACACAAACACACCTATCAACAAGTCTCCCTGGAAGGGAAAGCACCGTGCTTTTATGGTTTCCACTGCATCATTTCCATCATACCACACTATCAGACACTGAAGCATACTGCCGCCCTGAAGCATCACCCCTCACAAAGGCGTGGGGAGGTATTTGCTCCCTTCCCCACTGGCCTGTGGCTTTTGTCTACTTAGGACTTCAGAGTTCAAAACTTTGTCTCCCTGTTCGGAAGACGGGTGTCCCTGCCTTTCTGCTTTCCCTTAGTCAGCGCGTCCACTCTGCCGCTTCAAGGGGCTGCAGGAAGTGCATTCAGTGCAGCATTTCTCGTTGGAACTGCTCCTGTAGCAGGCACTATCCCCAGATTTTTGGACAACAGCACATAAAGTTGGAGCTGGCATCTTCCAAAGGAAAGCTTAGGCTGCTCCTTTTATTTTCCCGGCCCAAAGTAATTTTCTATTGCTGCTCATCTCTCTTTTTACAGCCAGGGCTGCGTGTGAGCTGGCTCTCACAATGTGCTCTTCCCTTTAACACTGCTGACTAACTCAAATGTCACCCCTACCTTCAGGAAAGGCGGGAAGGAGCATTCAGAGACACAAGGCAGTCAGCCTCACCTTGATCCCTGGGAAGGAGATGGATGATCTTCTTGGGAACCATTTAAAAGCATACTAAGGACAAGAAGGTGATTGGATGTACAAAATCATGCCTGACCAACTTGATAAGTGCCTCTGAAGAGATGACTTTGCTTGGTGAATGAAGTGAGAGCAGTGGATGTTGTCTATCTCAATGTTATTGTTGAAAGCCTTACTGTCTCCCCTAATACCCTCATAGACAGGCTGATGAAGTATGGGCTAGATGAATGGACAGTGACGTGGACTGAAAACTGACTGAACTGCCAAGGTGTAAGGGCTGTGATTAGCAGCACAAAGTCCAGCTGGAGGTCAGTCTCTCGTGGAGTCCCTTGGAGATGGAGACTGGGGCAAGTAATGAAGATGCCAAATGATAATGTCCTGGCACTAGGGCAGAGTGCACCCTCGACAAGTTTGCAGAGCATACAAAAATGAGGGGGTGGCTGATACACCGGGGGGTTGTGCCACCATTCAGAGGCACCTTGACAGGCTGGAGAAATGGGCTGACAGGAATCTCATTGGGTTTAACAAGGGAAAGGGACAAGTCCTGCACCTGGGGAGGAACAATCCCAGGCACCAGCAGAGGCTGGGGCTGACTGCCTGCAAAGCAGCGTTACAGAGAAGGACCTAGGATCCTGGTGGAAACCAAGCTGACCATGAGCTGGCAATGTGCCATTGCAGCAAAGGCAGGCAACAGCACCCTGGGCTGTGTTAGGATGAGCATTGTCAGCAGGTCAAGGGAGGTGATCCTCCCCCTCTACCTAGCACTGGTGAGACACATCTGGAGTGCTGGACTCCCCAGTACAAGAAAGGCATGGACTTACTGGAGCAGATCCAGGGAAAGGCTACAAAGATGATAAAGGGATTGGAGCATCTCTCGTGTGACTGTTTAGCCTGGAGAAGAGAAGGCTCGCAAGGATCTTATCCATGTGTATAAATACCCAATGGGAGGGAGTAAAGAAGACGGAGCTCCTCTCAGCAGTGACAGGGAGAGGACAAGAGGCAATGTGCATAAACTGAAATACAAGAAGGTCCATTATAAAGATAAGAAAAAATGTTTACTCCCAGGGTGATCAAACACTGGAACAGGTTGCCCAGAGAATTTGTCGTGATGTCTTTGGAGATATTCAAAACCAGACTGGACATGGCTCTGAGCAAGTGGTTGGAGTAAAACTCAAGAGATCCTTTCCAAACTCAGCACTCTGTGAACAGGACTATCATCCTGGGCTCTCAGTCAAAAATAAATTGCAGCATCAGCCTCTGTGTGGGAAACACAGCTGAAGCTACCACAGGCAAACAGCTCCCACAGCCTTTCCTTTGTGGCTTTCTTCACGCATGTCTTTCCTAGCCTTTAACACCTGCAGTGACCCTCCAGTGCCTCTTTCGTGCTGTGATCCAAAGAACCACCTCAGCGTTTCATATCAGTACGCTTCCCTGCCCTCTTCCGTCACAGCACCTCACAAATGCCAGATGGTATCTGAGGGTGTTATCAGTGTGTGGTTCAGAAACACTTTATGTGGCTCCTACTTAGGCACTGATGGTTTGTTCTCCATGACAAATGAACCTGGGGGCTTTGGATGCCTGGTTGCCTCCCGAGGGCCATGATTGGCACGCACATCTCTGTGGTTATAGGGTGGCTGCAAGGTGTGTAAGCCTCGTGGTGGAGCAGAGCAAGTGGGTCTTATCTTCAGGATCTTCTGTTGAGTCCTCTCCCCTGCACAACCTTGCTGGACAGCTGTGCTGCATCGCTTCCTCTGCTTGATGCCACCTCATACCTTCTGAGCCAGGGACACCTGGGCCATATCGGCATCCTGCCATCCTTCGCTCACCTCACCAGTGCCTGTGTGCTCTCACCCCCGAGCTCGAGCCAGCAGGCTGCTCTTCTCTGACAGCTCACACAGCCAGGAGACTACCCATTGTGCTATTTTATGAGCAGCCAACCATCATTAGAGTCACTGCAATGAAGATGTGTTACGGCTGGTCAGGTACTAAGGGTAAGTGGGCAGTGAGACACTAGCTATATTGCACGCTGGTTATCCACACCAATTAAATAGCCCATCCCTGAGCCCTTTAGGGCTTACAGCTCGCTCTCCCCCCTCCACTTCTGTCAACAGAGGGTCTGACACGTGAGGCTCTTTGCCACCCATGTGAGATGTCAATGCCTTGGCTCAGTTGCCAGCCTGAAGTTCTCGGGTGCTTTGGCTGTAGCTGTGCTCAAACAGGAGTGCAGGCTGGAGCCCTGCTGCTGGCCCCATCATGGCCATCTCCTGCCCCATCCCTGCCCCAGGCACCAAACCCATCCCAAGGGGCCATTTGGGTGCAGCAGTCTCCATCTGAGGAGGGCTGGGGAGACTTTCTCCAGCCTAAAGAGAGCCCACGCTATGTGCCAAGCTGCTCAGTGTGCCCACTGCCCCGCGCAGAGCTGAGCAAACATGACTCAGTGCAGCACTCAGCTGGAGGGCCCTGCACCTCCAGCTGCACAGGGTGATCTAATACCAGATATCACGTCTTCCTTGCCTTGCTTAGCTTAGGTTTCAGCACAGCATTTCAAATCCACAGTTGCTGAGTACCACTGTTAGCAGTGGCACACACCGTTTTAGGAAGTGCTGAATGCTGTCAGGTGCTAGACCTCACTGGAAAGTATTGCCCCCATTTATTTGGTCAGCAGATGGACATTCAAGACCAAATTGACATGAAATCTTCTTCTGCGCAGGAGGAGGAGGAGGAGGTGCTAATAGAAACCCTCAAGTACCAGCGAGCGTGCAGCCCATGCCCGTCCTCCAGCCCCACCGGCCGGCCCCGCTTCTCCCAGCCAGGACGCGTGGCTGCACAACCCCCACCTGCCCTGCCTCCGGTGGGAGCTGCTGCTGATTTTGTGGCTTTAAACCTCCAGGTAACATCACTTTGTTTCATTCTCTCTTGCTTTCTGTGAAGGGCTGTTCAGGGTCCTGCTGTGGCTGGGAGGAGGCTCAGACGCCTGATTTCTGCAGGGCGGTGCAGTCTCTGCCATGCAGAGGTCCCTGCAGTAGGTTGCAATCTCTGAGCCTTTTGGTTTCTGTTCTTACTCTAATGTATTCTCCAGGTACTTTACCTTTACAGCATATACTTTCTAACAGCAGCTGGGAACTGGAGGCTAAATTCATCCCAACTTGGGAAACGAGTGATTCCAAAAGATTTCTTTTTTGTCTAAGTGAACCCTTGCATCCCCCTCCAGGGTCTTTCAAAGCAGTTTTGCAGTTAGGGAGGCTGCAGTACTGTTTTCAAGGGATGCAGTGATAGACAAACCTGAAAGAACACAAGTTTCAGAAAAAGAAATGAAAAAAGTGTTGTGCCTTAGATCACTGTGTTTAAGAGAGCTGTGAACAACAGCACGGTCGGAGCAGGCACTTTCCAGGTTTCCTTATGTTGTTTGGAAACAGAGAGGAAGAGCCCCTCACTCAAGTGCTGTGGCAGGGCCGTCTCCTAGGGCTCTTCGTCCATGGTGGCAGTTTATCTGCTCTCTCTTTCTGGCTGTGCCTCCCTCCCAGGTCAGCTTGCTGCTCCGGGCCTGGCCAGCAGTGCCCATGGTTAGATTAACACCCCCATGAAGGCAGCTGATGCAGAAGATGCCGTGCTGTACCCCATCCTTCCCACCCCATTTTCCTTCTTCCTCTCCCTCTGCTTAGCTTCAGGTCCCTTCCCTCACCCACCCCGGCAGCCCCCTCGGCTCCTACAGTGTCCTTAGTCATTTCACCCACCACATCCACCCTTTGTTCCTCTGGTACCTGCTGACTTCTGACTTCCCCCCACAAGGCAGAAAAAGGATTTTACATGCAAGACTCCTCCTCTGGTGCAGCTGCTTCCCCACAGGCATCCCACTGGGAAATACACTGGGCGTTTGCAGTCACGGTGCTGCTGCGACAGTCACTGTGCCTTCAGCCTCTGCCTTGCTTCTCTTCCTCCAAGCTCTCTGTTAATGGTCTGGAAGAAGCCTGCTACTTCTTGAGCTGCTGGAGGAAATGAGCCCAGACCTGGCCTTCCTCCCCAGCCGGTCACCAAATTCCGTGGCGGGGGACAGATGCTGACCAGCTCTCCCCAGCCTATGGTGAGGGGAAGGCAGGACACCCCACAATACCGGTGACCTTGTCTGTCGCGCCCCAGCCTGTTCTGGTCCTCCAGCAGCAGCAAGACGCTGTTTTACAGCCATCACCATCCTTTTCTCACAGCTGTAGGTTGCTGCCTAGCCCCTCTGAGGCTGCAGCCATCTTACCCACCCCACCCTAAGTGTTTCCAGCAGCCACCGGATATGCTAGTTTATCAAACTGCATCTCTTTAAAGACATTTTGTGCTCAGCCATACCCTATCCGTCCTATGTGGCCTGCTTTAAAACCCTCTGCTCATTTCCTCCCTCCTCCCCCCAGTCTCTGGTCTGCCTCGTGGCCTGGAGCACTTGCAAGCCCTGATGCTGGGAACTGCATTTGGGCCAAGACTCCAGCTCCAAAGGAGGGGGGTGGTCCGCCAGAGCCCTTCCACACTGCAGAGCACACCAGCGTGGTTTGCCTGCGTTGTACTTCAGCACAGGGGCTGCTGTTGGCATTGCAGAGCGGGGCCAATGAAAAGCAACCTGGGCATTAGCCAAATACACCTGCCTTATGCAGTTAGTGAGCGTAACGATGCGGCAGCTTCAGCCCTTGATGTGAGGTGGTTCCCTACTGCTACTTACTGTAGTTCAGAGTGGTTTTCCTTGGGTGGCAGCTGTCAGCTTCCTTCCAGGGTGCAGGCACCGAACAGCAAGCCTCTGTTGGGAAACCCAGACCTGAGTACACGAGAATTGGGAGAGAGCTCTACGCAGGAGTCACGTTAGTGTCTGCTAGTGCCCAAGACACATATCACCCCAGCAATTGAGTTATTGGTGTGTTTATCAGTTACTTCAGAACTGAAGTCTGATTTTGCAGGCAGTGCCCTCACCAACTGACCACAAGGTCTGCATTGCTTGCACATAACTGCTTAAGCAGGCACGTTCAGCCATGATGTCCCTCCCTCTATCTCTGAAAGCTGTAGGATCTCACCAGCTCCCTCACCACTTCACTCTCCTGTTAGAGCGGTAAATAACTGATTTTAAATTAAAAGGTTAAATTCTTCCCAGAGTGCATTTAGACGCAAGCAGAAATTCAGTGACATATACACAGCATCACCAGTTCAGAGAATTGTTCCATGTGCATGTCACATAGAGACACTTTGCACAGGATGGGGTCTGATGAAAGCTGATTTTTATCAGCCCATGAACTCACACTCTTCACACAACCAATACTCTTGCAAAATATCTAGTAGCTAGTGTGACAGAGGCTCAGTACCTACTGCTTACATGTCCTGGATTTCTCATGGTGGCAGGATGCCTGCCTTGAGTAGGAACCATCTCATGCAGCCCTTAATGGCAAGTTCCTTGTTTTACACTGGTGTTCCCTCTTTCAGGTGTGTATTTCTGCTTTACGTCTGCAGATTCATACTCTCTCCTAGAAAGAATGGGCTTAAAATCAGGTTAATCCTTCCACCCCCCCCATTCCCCACCCAAGGAGGTGGAGAGCAGCATGCCTCACTTGCTCCCTTAGGGTTTCAAGCATGCCTTTGGGATGCAGGAACTCAGATTCAGCTCTGTTTTCCTCAGCTTGGAGCAGGAGCTCCAGGTTCACAAAAAGGCTCAGAAACCTGCCCAGTTAGAGCCAGAGCATGAGTATGTCTACCAAGTGACATCTGCTATGCCCTTACAGACCCTCACCCCCCTAGTCTGTCTTCCAAACCAGCAGAACTGGTTGGGTTGTGCTGGGCTTTAGCTTTGGTTGCTGCAATCCCTGCCTAGCTCAAAACCAAGCTAAGGGTAATTTTACCTCATTTGAACAGCCTGGCTTATGGAATTAGTGTTCACACTGTCACAGGATGCCCCCGCTATCTACGGGGGCTCTTCTAAGTGCTTTTCCGCCCCTCCATTCAGGATCCCCCTATTTAACAAAGGCTGTCTGCCATGTCCTATTGGAAGTGTACCTTGAGTTATTTTCTTAAATTTACTTAAATAACCTTTTTTATAGGAGCCATGCATCTATGAAGAGGTAGGAGGAAAGTCTTACTATGTCTTTTCCCATTTCAGGTCTCAGAGCATCACACAACATCTACGCATCAGGACAATGAATGTGTCCAACAACTGCAATGTCACAAATCTAGAACTATATCACCATGTTCGTCTCATTGAATTTACTCTGTATAATCTCATTTTCTTTTTTGGAGCACTATTTAACACCCTTGCCCTCTGGGTGTTCTTCTGCAAGATAAAGAAGTGGACAGAAACCAAAGTGTATGCAATCAATTTAGTCTTTGCAGACTTCTTCGTCATCTGCACCTTGCCTTGCATGGCTTATTTTCTCTGGAATAAGTCAACCCGAGATGAACTCTGCCAGTTTATAGAGGCAATGTATTTTATCAACATGGTAGTGAGCATCTACATCATTTCATTTATCTCCATCGATCGATACATTGCCATAAAGCACCCCTTGAAAGCCAGGACCTTCAGGTCTCCATCGAAGGCTGCCCTTCTCTGTGGGCTTCTGTGGGTCTCTGTGATAATCGGTGCCACCTTACAGCTTTGGCAGAGACACGCTGTGCTCTGCTTTCAGAAGGACACCACCGCACCCGCTGCTCTGAGCCTGCTTTCCATTGTCTTTGTTTTTACTCTTCCATTAGCAGTCTTGACTTTTTGCTCCACAGAAGTAATCAGGAACCTTAAGAGACAGCTGAACACAAATTCACCAGAGGATAAATTAATCCAGAAAGCTGTTCACATTATTTATGCAAATCTGATTGTATTTCTAATATGTTTTCTGCCAGCCTTCCTTGGGGTACTTGCCAGGTTCATAATGGAGAAAGTTGGAGCTACCTGTTTCCTGCTCCAGTTTATGAAGAACTTCTCCTCTGTGACGAGGTGCATTGCCACTTCCAACTGCTGCCTGGATAGCGTCTGCTACTACTTTGTGACCAAGGAGTTCCATGAAGCCCTTCTACTGCCCAAACCCAGCACTGAAAAAACAGATCAAAGCCACTCCTGGCAGACACACACTTGCTAAAGGAAGGGGGGGGGGGCGCAAAACCCACCAAACCCAAAAACCACCACAACAACTCTGTAACATCAAGAGAAGATACAGCTTCAGCGTTACTGGGATAACTATCGCTCTTTCTCTCTAGAGAGATCATTGTTAGGTTTAGCATTACCAAGTTAATTGTGATTTATACTCTGTTTCTGCTAAACAAATGAGTTATTTCACAGAGATGTGTAAAAGTGTGTATGTAGTCACTGGTCACTAACATTGTCTCCATTCCACCCTCCAGCACCTACTTGTTACTCTTACAGGAAGACATGTGACCCATGTATGTCTTTCTGTTTTAGTTCATTTTGCGGCTAAAGTCAATTGGTCCTTACTGCCAATAAGTACAAAAGAATATATCATGTTTTACCTCATTGTGTATTTCAGGTTGTTTGTGCTATTAAAATAATCCAACTTATTTTTATCATATTGCTTTAGCGGACTGGGGTGTGTGGGTGTGGGGGTGTGGGTGGGTGTGTGTGCGTGTGTGTGTGTTCAGGTGGTACCAGCACATCACTAAGTACATGGCTCTACAAAGCAGCCTACATGCTGCTAACTGCCCTTCCCCTTCAAGTCAATGGGTCAGACAGATGTGAAGGAACACTTGTAGGTTGAAAGCAACACTTGTCCAGTGCCATAAAGGCACAAAGACCAGGAGATTTCAGAGCTGAATCCTCCTGCCAGCTCCCCTCCTGCTGCACTGCTGAGCCCTGGCACAGAGACACCTCCTTAGAGCCACCATTCCCAAGTGGCTGCTGCTCCCACCCGTGGAGAAGCCCTTTTAACTCTGTCTAGACCTTTGCCACCTCTGCATTGCTATTCCCTGGGTTTATGTTGTGGCACCAGGTTGTCCCCAAGGTTCGCCCTCCCAGCTGCAGCTCAGGGTCAGAGTATCACCCCGCAACTGGACACAGCTGGGTCCAGGTTCCCGCAGCCTGCCCACACTGACACCCCTAACGTTTCCATGGGGGAAATGCATTTGTCCACGAGTCACGGAATCACGGAATTTTCAGAGTTGGAAGGGACCTCTAGTGTGGCTTTTTCTCCTTCTCAGCCTGTAGAATTCTTGAGACTTGTGGTTTTTTTTAAGGCGGTGGAGTGAGCTGCATGCAAAGTAACTGCTGGTCAGGATGTCAGAAAGCACAAAATGCCGCTGCTTTTCGTTTCGTCACATATTGCCGTTACAACATCAGTCTCCCCACGCTGTGTCTGCACACACGCGCTATGTACATAGTATGTCACACAGAGCTCATTTAAAGATGTAAATAGATGGCTTTGTGGGGCTAGTGTCTCTGAGTCACCCATTCAAAACAGCCTCCAGTAGCAGAGAAGGAAATTCTGGCCCTACAAGTTTTTTTTTTTTTTTTTTTCCTGCATGTAACACTGCATGTAACATCCGTGGGTAGTGTTAGCTGTCAAACTGTGCTTTAAGCCAAATCCTGAGCTATCCCTGTCATTCTTTCCCTTACTTTTCATGATACCAAAAAGGAAAAATAGGTCACTGATTTTCAGTGGTGATCTGAAATGTTCACTTCAAGTTAGTATTTTAAAAAAAGACAAGGGTTACTCTTAAATCTGTTTATACTCCTAGGGAATCATGGAATCATGGAATTTTCAGAGTTGGAAGGGACCTCTAGAGATCATCTGGTCCAACTCCTCTGCCAAAGCAGGATTGCCCAGAGCACATGACTCAGGACTGCATCCAGGCGGGTCTTGAAAATCTCCAGAGAAGGGGACTCCACAACCTCCCTGGGCAGCCTGTGCCAGTGCTCTGTCACCCTAACTGTAAAGAAGTTTTTCCATGTATTTGAACAGAACTTCCTATGTTCCAACTTGTGCCCATTGCCCCTCGTCCTGTCACTGGGAAGCACTGAAAAGAGTCTGGCTCCATCCTCCTTCAACCCACCCTTTAGAGACTTGTACGCCAGGTCTCAGCCTAGAAAAGTCAGGGGAGATGGAGGGTGGGTTGAGCCCCTACATGTTATTCAAATGCTCCCTAGGACAGGCCTTTTTTCTTTCTAAATGCTGAAAAATCTCCAAAATGGCCTCCAAGCTCTGCCCAGGCAATGCTCAGAGTACTCAGGAAGACTCCGTGCCCGCTTATGCAGTTTCCCCTGTGACCTACATCTGCCTTCAGGGAGCCCATGGCTGCTGTTCAATCTGCTGTTGTCACCTTTGGGACTGTGATGTCAGGGGACATGAATTAATGGGACAAATCCTGAGGGAGTCAGAGGATGGCTCCTGTCAGCTGGCTCACATAGATGGGACTGCAACTGCTGCAGCCAACAGACAGCAAAAGCCATCAAAATGAGTACAAAATACCACTGGGTCATGTTCTTAAACATGTTTCTGAAGGTCCTGACGCCTATGGTGTGCTCACTGCCACACCAGTGTCTCTCGCCTGTGCCCGGTTGGCAGTGACTGTCATTACCAGCTTGGGCTTTCCAGTGATCCTGATGAGCGGTGTTAGACACCTGGCTGATTCACAGAGGACAAGCAGGCACATAATGTCTGTCACCCTGTCACCTTTCCTGTAAAGACACCGAAAAGAAGCATGCTGGGGCCCCTCGCCCTGGGCTCACTCTCACAGGGTGCACAAGAACTGATGTCCCCCCTCGGAAAGGCCATCGGCCCCCGTACTGCTGCCTGCCTGGGGGCATGCTCTGCAACCGCACCGGAGGCTGCACGGGCTGCTCTGCTCCCTAGGTACCTTTTGCTGCCAGAATCGCAATTTGCAGCCATTATGGGTTTTATTTCAGAAATTATTTGCTTTCCCACAACTGAAAATATTAAATTTTAATTGCTAATTTGTGTGAGGTGAGTGGGGGGGATGCAGACTGGGTGGAAAAAATGATGGTGAAGCATTGAGCTGATGTGAGTAGAACAACAGAGGGCACCAGAGAATCCACCGTCCCAAAAAGTAGGTGGTAAATGAACCTCTTTTGGAGAACAAGAGTTCATTGCAGCATTTCAGCGCTCCTGAGCTGTTGACAGCAGGCTCCCGGGCAGCCGTGCCCTGCACGGAGCAGCACCTTGCACTGGCACCCGTGGCCCCAACAGATCTCCCCTGCCAGGACGCCCGTGTCTACACTGCATCCTTTCTGAGGACTAAACCCACCCGACAGCCCCACAAGAAACAGGTAATGGCTTTTAATTCTTCCCACACTGGTGTGTGGCAGTGTGCTCTGCTCAGTACTTCAGGATGTGCTTTCTCATCTCTTAACTGAAGCAACTATGCCAGGTTGGTAACTTATGGGTCAGTCCTCAGCTGTACACAGCCGCCTCAGTCTCCTCCTGCTTTCACAGCTGTTATGCCTCACTGTTTTTCAGACACATGTGTCATTCAGGGGGCTCTTCATCCCTCGCTGCGGTTTCACACCAGTGCTTCTTGGCATGCCTTTTCTGCTAGCAGGGAGACATCCAGCTCCAGGCACGCTGCGGCACGGGACCTTGGGAATTCCCACTGGTTCTGTGCTTACATGGGGGATTCGATGGCGCTGGGATGCCCAGCCCAGCCCGGAGGGCTCAGTGGCTCCTCGGGGCAGCGCTATGCATGCAGAAAGTGGCTTTTTCACTGCAGGATGACCATGGTGGGCCGGCAGGGAACAGCTGCACGGTAGGTGGTACCACAGTGCAGCCAAGGACCTGTGAGGCTGAAAGCCCAAGAGAGCCAGGACACCAGCCATATGTTAGTTCCTCCATAAGTTCCACCCTAAAAATGAGTGTGGTTCAGTAATGCCATACCAGTTCTGGTGCTAGGGCAGGTGCCGGGCTTTCTTCTGTGGTTGCCAGATCCGTCTCCCAGTCTCAGACACTAAAAATAGTTCACTTAGTTCATGCAATCAGACACTTTCACTACAGTTTGGATGTTGATGCTTAGAAGCCACTGACTTATAAGGCAATGTATTTATAAGAGATTGAAGGAATCTGGGCATTTTCCTTTCCTGCCTTACTGTAAACAGTTCCTTTATGAGCTGCAGACTAAGTCTAATTCATTCTCCGCAGCCTCCTTGCTGGCAGCAGATGCCCTGAAATATTTAAAGGAGATAGTCTAAGTTCTTGGATTTGTGTTTTCTGCTCTAGCAAAATTTTGGCTTCCTGTCTTTGAAGGTTGAGATCAGACACGTCCTCTCACTTTCCCTTCTCTCTTTCGAGACCTGCTGGGGCTGGTGGTACCCATGCTGAGCTACTCCTCCCCAGCATCCGGCAGCGAGAGGGGTGGGTTCGTGCTTGGGGGCAGCCTGCCCACTGCAGGCACCCAGCCACCAGCCTGCAGCTGCATTCCGGTCGCCCCCAGGAGTAAAGCCACCTGAACTACCTGGAAGGGCTGGAAGGGCTCAAGTTCTGTGGAGGTTCACAGGCCAGCAAGACCCAGAGCAAACCCATGGGGTGGCTTCAGCAGCAAAGCAAGGACCTATGAGGGCGGAAGGGGAATGCTGCCCAGCTCTGCTTTGGGCTGCCCTAAAGCCAGTGGCTCTCCGATAACCACAGCAGCAGCAAAGATAAGGGACCACAAAGATTATCATTCTGCTTTGCAGACCCATTGCTGTTACCCAAACTGTGCAAAACAGGACTTGATGGAGGGCAAGGCAGGCTTAACCCTGTAACAGCTGCAAAGAGGTTTGCCTCTGTGTTTTTGTGTTAGCTGGTGGTGAGTGGCAGTGTTACTTTGATGGCTGAGGGATAGACAGTGCTGATGAGCCACCGAGCCCCACCAGGGGCTGCCTACATATGCAGTGCAGGGGCATGAGGAGCCACAGAGCCATGACAGCAGGGGCACTGCAGCAGGACCCAGCCCAGAGGACCCGTCCCCGAGCGCTGTCTCATGCTTACACCCTTTTCTTGCAGAGACGGCCCAATATGCAGAACTGCACCAAAGACGACAACACACTGCAGAAAGGCATTGTGCTATTTCAACTTATCGTCTACATCCCAATGCTCTCTTTGGGGATCCCCCTGACCATGACTGCCTTCTGGGTCTTCTGCTGCAAACTCAAGAGGTGGACCGAGACCAGGGTGTACATGATCAACCTCATGGTCGCGGACAGTTTCCTGCTCTTTGCCCTGCCTTTCCTGATATATTTTAACAAGTATGACCATCCCGCAGACAAGCTGTGTATCACCATCCAGAACATCTATTTTACAAACATGCCTATGAGCATCCTTATCATCACCCTGATTGCAATTGATCGATACATTGCAATCAAGTTCCCTCTAAAAGCAAAGATTCTTCGATCCCCACTAAAATCAGCTTCTATCTGTGTGTTTCTTTGGATAACGCTTATAGTTTATTCCTACTTGCGTCGAAAATTGGATGGCAAAAAGGAACAATTCTGCCTTCGGAAAGAATTTATTCAACCTAATTATTCAATGTTATTCTCTGTTATCTTTGGGTATTTTATTCCCTTAGGGATTGTGATTTTTTGCTCAGTACAAGTCATCAAATGTCTCAAAAAGAAGATGGCCACAAACCCTCACGAGACAAAGTTAATTCAGAAAGCAATCCACATTATTTCTGTGAATTTGTGCGTGTTCATCGTATGTTTTTCGCCTTTCTACATCACACTGCTCTTCCGGTTTGCAGTGGATGTTGCTGGAGCTTGTTCTCTGCTCATGAAAGTTAGAAACTCTATTCAGATCTGTGCATGCTTAGCAAATTCTAACTGCTGTCTGGATGCATTTTGCTATTATTTTGCAGCCAGGGAATTTCAGGAATTTCCTTCTGTGTTCCCCACTTGTATATCAATGAGGTCCAAGATGAACCAAAGCCAAGAGTCACAGCCACCCACAGATCAAGTCATGACATAAACAAGGTGTAGTGCACTATAGGTGTTAAGAGCCAAAGTGCTGCTGAAGTTTCGAGGCAGAGGGAATGGGACCACCTACAGTATTTGCAATCATTATAGGTACAGGTTTACCTGCAAAAAGGAGCAACCCCCTCCAAGGGGTCTGATATTAACTTGAATTTTGTCCTGTCCTCAGTGACTTGACTCCAGCTCTGTCTTGAATCCTTGTAGTGCAGCTTCAGGCATCTCTCGGTCAAGAGGGAGAGCCACGTGGTACGGTCTATATAAGGCCATTGCTTCTGCCATATGCTTATTTGTACATATCGTGCAGCTAAACATAGGAAACTGAGCACCCTTACAGCAATACACAAATCTACTTCTAGCACTCTAACATATACGGTCACTTAAAAACAAGAAAAAACCCTATACTACAATGCCAAACCTATCACGTCAAAGAATTTGCCCTTGCAGTGGTATTTTCCTACCAGCCTGTATAATTTCAAAGCTTGCAGCTATCGCCAGGATGCAGCTATTGCTGTGCATGGAGTAAACTGCAGGAGTCAGACAGGAGCCTGAGACTATTGCCCCATTCCTGCCATATGACACTTGTATTAGCTTGTTGCAATGCCCTGGCATTTGTGAGGCTAAAATCATTGTGGGTATAAAGCAAGCCATTATTGCATGGAAAAACTGAGCTACATAAAGCGTTGTGGACCACAAAACAGACGCTTAGCATTGTGCATATCAAGACTAAAGCTGTGAAGATCTGATCTCGCCCAAGCAACTACCGTAAGCCATGGTGACAGCTTTGTTGTCGTACTTTATGGGATCAAATCTTCAATGGTGTCCTGTCTGGTGAGAGGTAATCACATCTGCCCGAGTTGTTGCAGCCTCACGCTGCAGGAGTGTTGATGTGCAGAAAACAGCAGTGAGCAACATGAAGCAGATGTAGCCTCACCATCCATGAGCAGTTTTCAGGGGAGGTTTGGTGAGAGTGGGGTGTGTAAAGCCCTTCTGCAGAGATAGGGCAGGCACACAACTTGGGGCTTCTCGGCATTGCCCTGTGTGATGAAGCATTGCTTTGGATTTGTGGGTTTTTTCTCTTTCAGCTGCTTGGACAGCACACAGTGGGCTTTCAACAGCTCTTCTGCACCTCAGTTTGAAATGTTTAACTCTTTCTATGCATTATACAGACAGCCTTGATCAATTCTAGCTGGATCCTGGACCAGGCATCAGTTTTAATGGGGCAGCAGAAGGAAGCAACCCATAGAGAAACCTGGGCTGAGAGGGGATCCAGTGCCAGGGCGTGACTACTTTGTGTTTATCTGCATAGATATTTCATCTAGCATTTTACCACATAGTCACTTCGATAACTTAAAGCCAGTGTGGAAAACATTATAGAGTTTTTGAAATGCATGTGATAGCTATATCTCGGTTGGCTTCATGATCCTTGACTTTTAGTGTCTTCTGTCTTGTAAACCCCTAAAAAAATCCTTTCAGGAATGCAAACCCATATTCTGCTCATTTAAACCTACAGACAATTAACTTTCTTAGTAACAACTTACAAATAGATCCCCCACAAATGGCGTGTCACCCCCTAGTGTCTGCAGACCACGTGCTGAAACCACTGTCAAGACATTGGCCAAACAACATAGGAAACAACATCACAGAAAGTACTCCCTATCCAAATGTTAGATCTACCTCCTTTGTGGCAATACCTTGGCAGAGGTCCCCGCATGATGGAAGCTGCAGTGAGCAACTGTGCCATAAAAATGAATGAAACTACTCAGGTCATTCAGTTGATCATTTATATCCCAATTTTCTTCTTTAGTGTGTTATTTAATGCTCTGGCATTACTGGTATTTCACTGCAAGTAGAGCAAAAGGCCCGTGTGTGTATGTGACCAACTTAATCATTGCACACTGTCTGGCCCTCATTCTGCCTTTTAAAGTCTCTTTTCAAAGACAGGAAAAGATACAAGAAACAAACAGTGCCTGCTCTTAAAGACCATCTATTATTTAAGGAGATGCATGAGTGTTGTCACCCTTGTAGCTGTCAACAAATACACTGCAATTAACTATCCTCAGAGAGCAAGAGGCTTAGGGGCCTTGTTAGCCCATTCTCCTTTATGGGGTGCCGTCGATATTCATGACAGGCACCACTTACGCGTCCAGGTGAGTGGCGTTCAGCAAGGAAAAAGACTTCTGTTTCCAGAAACAGCGCAGACAACCTTCAAAAACACTCTTGGCTCTGGGATCCTGCATCTCATTGGTTATAATGCTCCAAACACATTATTATGAAAATTTTTAGTATTTTGAAAAAAGATGAAGGTTGATTCATATCAACCTGTTATCCTACTGCTAATCCAGATAACGAACAACTTACTTTTTCTGCAAACTCAGTCATGTTCATGTTTTCTCCCCGTTAACGTGAGGCACCTTGTCCAACTTACGATGGGCTCCAATTAGGTCGTCTACTCTGAAATACAAAGCAGTAATGCTTTTGTGCATGTGGCCTCATAGTATAGCAAATACTAACTGTAACCAAAGAATTTCAGAGCACTTTCTTCTTACCCAAACCTATAGCTTTTAAATCAAGGAAGATCACAGACAAGGCACTCTATTAAACTAAACAGCTGCCATGGTTTCACCCTAGCCAGCAGCTAAGCACCACACAGCCGCTTGCTTACTCCCTGTCAGTGCCAAAACCAGTACAACAGCTGTGCTAAAGAATTTATAGCTGGCATTCCTGTACACAGCCAAGCTTACTGCATATAGAGCTGGATGAAGTGAATGCTTTCTTCTTGTTGGAAGCAAACTGAGGTCTCCCACCACTCAAGTTCTTAACTTAAAAAAAATGAAGTGTTCTTTTTTCTTATTGTAAAGTGGAAATTTGTTTATTTCACAATCCCTGTCATCACTGAGTAATATTTTTGTTGTTTGTACTGAATGCAACAAAAACAAAAAAGGAAACATTCCTTTGCAAGTGAAAATAAAGCTCACAGTAATATATCTATAAGTAAATATTCATTTATTACCATTATACATCAGAGTCTTCTATCATCAATGCTAAACCTGTACCAGAGATTGTGAGAGGAGACTTAGCTACCATGATAGAAGATCTGCCTTACAACAGGATATTTATAGTGCAACCCAAAGATGAGCAACGAACTTTCTGATTACCTGAAGACGTATGTACTACCTCGGACAATAATTATTATCTGGTTTATGTGTCAAGTTATAATGATGTTTACGATGGGTTCCTGACACCTTTCTTCAGTCTGAAGACAGCCTCAGCTCCCTGAGTGCTCCCAGTAAATGAAACAGATGAGTTACCAGCACTTGGGCCAGAACAAACTACCGGCCATCACACAGCACTGGAACAGCAATCCATGAGGACAGCGACATGGTTATCCACAAATCTTTCCCATTTTCTAGCACAAGAGTCTGGCTTAATGATAGAGGGGAGCAGCAGCCACAGTCCATCAGCAGCTCCAACATGAGGGCTGGACCACTGCATTCTGCTAACATTTCAGCAAGATGTAATTTCTCTGCCTCTTAAAAGAAAAAAAATGCTAACAATGGTTTAAACTTTAAATGAGCAAATTGATGCTGCAGTCAAAATTTAGGCTTGAGCGAAAAAACAAACAAACAAACAAACAAACAAACAAAAACCACAAGGAAAAGCCTACAAAGTGATCCAGAATCTTGCTTCCAAGTGAGTAGCCATCAGATTTAGTATTTTTTGCCCTTCTAAGCAGGGAAGGCAGGGGCTGGCATAAGACAGTACTTTGCTGTTTGGTGGCATTTGGGCAAGCCTGAAATCTGAGTTCTCACCAGAAGTTTGGGCTCCAGCAGCACTCCTCTCCTGGGGGGCTGAAGGACAGGATATCGGGGAGTTCTGCATTTTAGCAAGTCGGGTGCTGCTTTCAGGCTTTTGGAGGTATATCTGGGGTTTTGGTTTCTCGGTGCAGCAGTTGTTCTAATTGCAAGCATTGCCCGGCCATCTCCAGGGGACTCCACAAGCACGGAAGCAGCGGTAGGCAGCTGGAGCACACAGGCTTTGCCGTGCCCTCCCTGGTATGTTTGCACAGAGGGACGCGCCTGATCCCTTCAGAATCACAGAATCTCCTAGATTGGAAAAGACCTGTAAGATCACCTAGTCCAATCATTAACTTAACACTGGCAAGCCCACCAGTAAACCATGTCCCTAAGCACTATATCTACACGACCCTTAAATACCTCCAGGGATGGGGACTCCACCACTGCCCTGGGTAACGCGTTCCAATGCCTGATGACCCTCTCAGTGAAAAAATTCTTCCTAATATCCATTCTAAACTTCCCTTGGTGCAACTTGAAGCAAATTCCTCTTGTTCTAAATCAAGAACAATCCTCCTGCTCAGCACTGATGCTGCAGGAACACAGAGAGGGCTACAGTACAGAGAGCCCTGCGAGTGCGCTCTCTGCCATGGCTCAGTTCCTGCGTGGTGCTAAGGAAGGGGAAAGGGGAACAACCTCAACAGCCAGGTCATTGTGTGAGGTTGATGGAGTTAGCCTAACACTGCCGTTTCACAGACTTTCCATGCTAAAAATAAGACTGACACATTCTGCTCCCAACCCTGTAGTTCTGTTTTGGTCAAGATCTGCTGTTGCAACATCATGTTTTCCTGTGAGAAAGCCAGACAAAAAAAACCACAAAGGGCAGAGGCACTGCAGAACCTGAATGCCGCAGGGTAGCATGGTGTCCCGTGTCCCCCTCACATGTGGAGCAGGTGCCGGTACCTCTCATACCTTGCCAGAGGCCTCATCCTACTGTTGTGCGCCAGCAGATGTAGCCAGCAGGGCACAGTCTCTGGGAGGCAGAGGAGACCGAGATCTTCCCTGGCAGGGAAAGGAGGCAGGAGCCCATCAAGCCTGAGCTGTCCTGTCTATTAGCAATCTGCACCAGGAGCATAGGAAAATCTTGTAAGGGCTTTCTTTGGCTGGGAAACAACCTCAAGCAGGATAGCAGGCAGAGGTCACAAGGGAAGGAAAAATGATTGTGCAGAACAGAAATAAGACTTAGAGATCAGGAAGTGTAAAGATCAAACAGGTCTTAGCAGTCTTCCCTTAGATATGAAAAGCTACCTACAAATTACAAGCAAAGAAGTGAGATCACCCAGTATTGCTGCTGCCTAAAACAACAAAATTGTCCAGATGTGTCCTGAAAACTATCTGATTACTTTGTCACAGCTTTCAGCAAGGGTGAGGAACCCAAGAAGTCCAGAATTTTAAAGGAATTGCTGCATGAAATCCCACATCAGCCACAAGGCTTTTAAATAAGTCAGCCAAGATAGGATCAGGGAGCAGAGACCACCAAACGCAGTCCCTTCTCTAGGATGGGGGAAGAAAGGGAAGGGTCTGGCCAGGGACAGCTCTGCTATGCTCAGATCTGAAAAGCGTGCAGTTTCACAACATGTCTGAATAACATGAAATGGGAGGGAAGAAACAGACAGGCCTAAGTTAAGTGGTGTTTCACCTTACAGGAGTATTTTGCCTCACTGGCTTCTTTCACTAAAAAAAACACTTCTCAAGCCAAGATGTGGTAGACACTGGTGCCAGCAAAAGGTCCCTTGGAGCACATTGCGAGCGGTAATGCACTTTGTGCAGGCACTGGTACTCAGCGGTGCTGTAGGGCCCTGGACTACCCTGCTGGAGAGATGCCAGCAAGGAAGCGCGGAAACAGCGTGAGTGTCACCTGCACTGCGCCACATGGTGACAGCACTGGCGGGGCTGAGACAGGCTGAGAACTGCAGAGGCAGTGGAAAATATTGAGTGAGCGTTATTGGTCCATGGCAGAGGTGACAAAACCTGCGACTGGGTGGAAGAAGGGGGCCATAAGCAGCTGCAAGGGTGGCTGATGGGGAGCCGAGGTGGAGAGAAGCATGAGGATCCTGACCCAGCGGTGTCCAGGAATCAGACAGGGACACGAGAGCCACACCAGGAGACATGTAAGTTCTCCGCAGATAACACTTCATCATAGCTTTGCCTACTGGTAGCTGGTGTTGAGTTGCTCTGGACCTGCTGATCACAGGCAGCTGCTTTGTGCCTGGTGACGTGGTTTGTCCCTCCCTTGAAGACTCACCAGGCTGATGGGAGACATAGCTGCCCTTGTCTAGTGACCAGAGCACCAAGCTGCAGATGGAAAGCATCACACTGGAGAGACGCTATGAGCGAGCTCCCTCCAGGCTTGATTTTGACTGCTCATGGTTGATACTGGTAGTGACTGCCTTGACATGGGCAATAGGAGTGAGAGGACAACACTTGAGGATGATGCAATGAGAAGTATTTTCTGCACAGTGGTGAAACTATCACAACCCAGGAGCTGGATGACTTTGAAAACTAAAGTACTGACAAGGACCATGACACGACAGTGATGGTGGTTGGAGATCAATGGACTGAGTGCACTAACAGGTCAATTACTAGTTATAAGCATCCACCACAAAACAGCCACAAGAAAGGCAAGAGCAGTCCCTGGAAACTCAGAAGTATTTAAGCTAAGCTTTATACCGACTATACACTGGCAAGGAATTAATCTCAAAGCCTGGTTTGTAACGCGCAGACAGACAATGCAGAAATACTCCTGAAGATGCTCTAAGATGACCTGGAAAGCAGAAAGGGGAAATGCGTTTGCCCAAGACAGCAATTCAAGGTACTAAAAGCGGGAACTTTGAGGTCATTGATCACCTTGTCTGAGCCCTTCTTGTAAATGGGTTGCAATGGATAGCCAAGGAGGAGACTCTGGCCAGCAGACACCTGCAACCACAGAGCAGTCACAAAGTCAGCAGGTCACAGGGTCATGGTGCCACGTTTTCTCAGAATTGCTGGCTGATGAGAACTGTGGAAGATGAGAGAATCACCATGATTCAGAGTGAAACCCGGTTATAATAATCACTAAACTGTCTGCAAACCACAGCCCTCACGTCTCCAACAGCTCTGTGGATGGGACTGGGGACCTGCCAGGGCTGCTGTGTCCTGGGGCTCAGCAGTGTGACAGTAGGCAGCAGTCCTCCCTCCTGCCCCGGCAGGACTGGCAGTCTAGAAGGCAGAGAGAAGACCTCAGGACCCTCCAGGGCAACGGGTCCCCTCCAAGCAATGTGCACAGCCTGTTGGGCGAGGAAGGTCAATGGACATTCCCAGTGAGACATCAGGCACTGGAAAGTAAATCAAAGGAAAAACCCAAAGCCGTTCCTCCATTGCTGGAGGAACTGCTGCAGGGCCGCACAGCAGATGAACGTCTCACCTCGCTGCAGGGCTATTGCAGGCTCCTCAGTCAACAGGGGGTGGTACGAGCCATGCCAGTGGTGACAGAGGAAGCTCAACCCCCGGGGAAATGCACTGAGGAGCGGCAGGGGTGCTTCCTCCACCGGTGTTGCTGGTGCCACAGCCATCGGCAAATGGTCATCACAGGACAACTCACTGGTCACGTATCAGCAGCAGCACTAGGAAGGCTCATCTTGCCTGCATGCCGCACCGCAGTTGGTCTGGAGGAACATTCACTCTCTCCGAGAACAGCGAGTGAGCAGGTAATTCCTCCTGGCTATTTGCTGACCTGTTTTTTTGAGCTCTGCAAGGCACTGCCTTTCCCGAGCCATGGTGGGACACCAAAATGGTGGTAAAGAAACTGAGTGAGGGCTGGAGCCTGTGTATTTTCAAAGGCTCATTTGGACCACATTAGACATGTTTTGGATGCTTAAGGGCTGTCTCAACCTTTGTTAGATCTTCCTGTTGTCTGTTACGATCTACCCTTGTATCTTCTGGGCTTTTAACTCATTCCTTGTGTCCAAAGCACAGAGCTGCTGCAGGTATCGGCTGTAGCACATTCCCTCACCTCCGAAGAGGTCTCCTGGCATTATTCCTCAGCAGCATGATTTTCAAAGTTAGCCTAGAGCCGCTAACACGTAGATGCTGCAGCACTGCCCTACGGTTTGCTTACTCAGGATGCTTTTTGAACCCTGGGAACCTGCACCCATGGAGCCATGTTCCCCTTGTAGGGAAAATCCAAAGACATCTCAGACCTCCCAGGTCTCCTCTGTCCATGAACAGTTGCACCTGCAATATACTCCTGCATTAACTTCTCCAAAGCAGGAGGGCAATCAGCAATATTGCCCTCAGATCCAGGGTGATAAAACCACCCACCAGGCCAGATACAGCTCATCTCTCTATTTCACTTGGCTGCTGATCACATTTCTTGCCATGGAATTGGTGGGGGTTTTTGTCTTGGAATTGTGGCAGATTGGTCTAATACTTCTGAGACAAAGACCAACTTTCATGATCCTTGAAAATCAGCATGCAGACCCCAGTACTCTGATTCTTGCTGCAGACCACTAAAGGCTGCCACTGAGTACATGATTCAATGGCAGCTAAAACTAATGAAAGTTGTACTAATAATTGTTCTTATCACTAATGAGAAGTGATGGAGACAGCTCAGGACTAGGAGAGGACGGCTGTCCTTTTGCTGCACATCTCGTTGAGATTTAAGGATGCTGGCTGGCTTCTCCTGAGCATCAATATAAGGGAAGGGATGAAAGTGGGTTTAGGCATCCCCTTTCCATTATCAGATGGTTTAAACAGCTCACATAACTGCTAGCTGCAGGATACGTGCGACTACCTGATCTGAGTCCGGCCTAAAAGAGGCCCAAGCATTTTCCCCTTCTGCCCTCCATGAGCAGTCTTCCCCGCATGGGACCCAGCAAGAACCCGTTCTTTTCTCTCCTCCACGACTGCCCAGGCTCATGTCCCGCTCCCTCCCCTTCCCGGTAGGTACCCAACAGCCAGCTCTGCTCTGCAAAGTCATCTCTATGGTCTGGTTTTCACTGTCGATAAAGCCCTGAACTATCTGAATTAATCACCGATTCAGTCAAGAGTCTAGATTCTAAAAGGTTTAATCTGCTTTTGCAGGAACTGTGCCTCTTAATACCCCCAAAATGAACTTCAGCAGCTGCAATATCACAGCCTATGAAAGCTTTCCGCTTGTCCAGCTGTGCGTTTACATCCCGGTTTTGCTTTTGGGCATTTTACTGAACATGTTGGCGCTGTGGGTGTTCTGCTGCAAACTCGACAAATGGACAGAAACCAGAGTATACATGGTCAACTTGGCTGTGGCTGACTGCTTGCTGCTCTTTACTTTGCCTTTTAAAATTTTCTCCCAGTTCCATCAGCTGAAGGTAAGTGGATGGTGCCTGGTTCTGGAAGGCTGCTATTTCATAAACCGCTTTATGACCATCGGTATCATCACAGTCGTAGCAGCTGATAGGTACCTCGCAGTCAAGTACCCTTTGAAAGCCAAGGTGCTGAGGTCACCGCTGAAGGCAGCTTTTGCCTCTGGACTTCTCTGGATAGTCATCATCTGTATGATGTCCGTCATTAAAAAGTTAGAGGACCGAGAAGAAGATAAACTTTGCTTTGAAAAATCTTCCGTTAAGCCCTCAGTGATCACACTGTGTGCTATTATTGTAGGGTTTTTCATACCATTGACCATCTTGAGTTATTGCTCCATACAAGTCATTGCAGAACTCATGAGAAAGAAGAAGGAGAAGTGTCATGAAGAAAAGCTAATCATGAAGGCCGTCTACATTGTGTCTGCCAACATGGCTGTTTTCATCGTATGCTTTTTACCTCTTTACCTCGGGCATCTCCTTCGCTTTATAATGGACTCCATCAGCTCCAACTGCTCTGCAATACAGAAGGTTAATAATTTTGTTCACCTCGCCTCAGTCCTTGCCAACACAAACTGCTGCCTGGATGCTATTTGCTACTACTTTGTCAACAAGGAATTTAAGGAAGCATCTCCCAAGCTAGCGAAGTCCAAAACTGAAGCCAGTGCTTCAGTGAAATTCAGCTCCCATGCATAACACATTAGTGCAAAAAACATGCAGCACATATTTTATACTCGCTACGTTCAAGTTCAGTTGGGACTCAATAGGCTTTCACAGTTGTTTTTTTTTTTGTGTGAGTGGGATCGAGGGACTTTCTGCTAATGGGAAGGATTCAGACGCTTGAAAATCAGCCCTGATTCAGACAACCACAGCAGTTCGCTGTTTGCTACTGAATTCTCTGCCTTATGCAAATTTGAGAAAAATGAGAAAAATGACAGCTTTCCCCTGCAAAAACTGACTTTCATTTTCCCAGAAAACCCCAAAAAAGTACAGCCAGTGGTAAAGGGGTTTTTATTGTCCCTTGCCCCTGCCTTGGATCAGTTTTTATGCAACAGTAGCTGTGACAAAGAAACAGAGGTTATTCCAAATATCAAAAAAGAAAAAAAGTCAAAATGAAACCACTACAGGAAAAGAAAGGAGGATATTTTTATAAGTCACAAACATCTTGTATTTCAGTTGGTAATAATGCACAATCACAGTAACAGAGGCGGATTTAGCCTACTTTAGACAACTTTACAGCACCATTCATACTACGCAACAGCTACAAAACAACCATCAATTGTAATACAAGGTCAGAAGAAATTGCAGTTCCTTGTACTGGGGAAAAATTTTGCATCAAAAGTGTTTGAGTCAAATGTCATTAAAACTACTGTCCAACGAGCTGGGGTGGGGCAGTGGGAATAAGGACTCTGTATTAGGGATCTATTCAACCTTATAATGTAAAGGACTGTCTAAAGAAAATAGCAGCAAGCTAAAGAAACTAATGTAAATAAAGTCACGCTACTGGTACAGAGCTCAGTCTCTTAATGAGTTAAATGGAAAAAGTAGGAGATCAGGTGGTTGCATCTCCTCCTACTCAAGGCACATGCCAAATGGAGGAAACCAGTCAAGGAGAGACCCTGCCCGTTCAGCAGGGCCCTCCATCCACCCCGGGGCAGTGGATGTGCCGCTGCCCAGCAAAGCAAGACAGTAGCAAAACCCTGACAGCCTCCCGAGCAGAGGTAGGCTTCTCACCACACTTGCCAGAGATTCAGGTAGAAATGGGGATATCTGCTTTATCATCACCAAAATCTGAAAGCAGGGTCTCGCCTTCACTCACTGCACAATGGGGAGGGGGAGTAGGAAAGGGTCTGGTTGCAAAAAAGACCTTTTAAAGAGGTTGGCTTCTCCCCTTTTCTACTCCTATATTTTCTTTGAAAAGATCACAGCAGCAACGAATGGCACTGTGCGTGCAGAGATGGGTACCTCCTCCCGGCTCAGCCCGAGGTGCGGCATGGCCCTGGCAGTGATTTCACACTGCTCTGTGCAGTGCAGTGGGGCTCACACTTTGCCCACCCCAGCCCTGTGTGCTGATGGGTCTCCTGCATCTTTGTGATGCGTATACACTTTTGTGACTTTAATTTGATGGACTGTTCCCCAACAAGGCTAGACATACCTTTAAGATTTCCTCCCTGGCATGGGGTTTGTGAGCTGAGAGAGCAGTGATTTGAGAGATTACCTGATTGCCAGGGTGTTTTTTCTACACCTCCTGTCTCACCAACATGGGCGTGGATGGTGAAAGCTCTGCACAAACCAAACTGCTATTTTAGATGCGCAGGAAAAAAATACTTCTCCAGTAACCGCTATCTAAATGGGTGGAGGAGATACAAAGCTGCCTACAAACAAAGCATTTCTGAGCAGATTCTGCTAAGCTGTCTCGCTCCGAGTAACGCCCCTTCCTCTAGCAGCCATTTGCCCAGAAATACGTACCATGAACACTTGGTCAAAGACGGCAAAACTTCCTCACCACAGAAACCTCACACCAAAGCCTCCATACAGCAGTGAGCCCTCAGAGGCTTACTGAGGTTTGGAGAAGGAGGGAGCCTCAGAGCGGCTGTGGAGGATACAGTCGGGTTGTGCCAGTGCAGGATGGTGCTGGGCAGGGAACGCAGGGATGGCCCTCACCTGCCTCTGCAGCAGGTTTGAGCGGGCCCACCGCCGCTCCTAATGACTGCTCAAGAGCAGCTAGTTAATGAGGGCAAAGAGGCAGGAGAGCATGTTTCACTTGCAAAAAAGAGGTGTGATAAACTATCCGTTTGACATAGGACCAAAATCTCTGTTCTCGCCATTTGAGCACTGTCTGTCCCAGTTCAGGGCAGTCAGGGATTCAGACGGGCTGGGGCTGAAATATGTGGGACAAGGACCAAGAAACCCCCACAGGCTCCCCAGCTAGAAAACTGGATTATATTTTTTTCAACCTGATTTAGTAGGAGTGTCCTCTAAATTCATAACCCATCTGGCCAAGCTCTCCCACACCATACAGAGAAGAGCTGAGGGATGAATAAAGCAGTGAGGAGGCAGCAGCAATCTACAGTAGCAGACATTTCTGGTGGGCTCAGCAACCTCTGGGAGACAAGGAGCACTTGCCAACAAGATACCGATTCTTTCACCACTGCCTGGAAGGCAGACAGCCCCCACCCCACGCACAGACAGACCGTAAGAGTCCAGGTGGAGCAAGCCTTGCCTGGCTTGCTTTGATCTTGCTGCAAAAACCTAGCTATCTCATCACATCCGCCAAGCTCTCAAATGCGTGCAACTTAACCTTCTTAGCATAGGACGTGCTCTGTCTTTCAGACTTCCCAGATTCCTTTGGAGCCAAGTCTGGACAAGATCAACCTCACGCTTTCCAAGTGATGAGGAGGGCTGGACGTACACCCCGCAGGCTGGCTGAGGCAGGCATCTCCCACCGTGCACGACTGCATCCTGTCCTCACCAGGCCACCCTGCCCTCCCAGCAGCTGCAGGACACAGGTAGGCACAAACATCTTGCACTGGCATCTCCTATATTATATTAATTCTAACTCTATGAACTGATGACAGAGCTGGACACAACCAATTTGATATGCTTCACCAGCACTGAATGGACTTGTTACAAAAACAGATCACTTGAAAGCATGAGTGCAGCTGCTGCAGCACACTGGAGGTGGCTGCACAGGCAGGACACACTCACAGAGCGTAGGAACACAGCCAAACCTCCCTCTAGCTTTCATGTTGTTGCTCACAGAGGTCTGGTAACTTCTCTCACCAGTTCTCTTGCTTGGGGCTTTCCATTTGCTGTTGCTGTCACATTTTAAATGAACCCTGCTGCCAAGTACTGAATCAGGGCAGCTGACTGAAAAATGAGAGTTCAGCTGAATGTCAGGGGTGGGGGGGGAAGGTGTGAAAGCTGTCACCAAAAAACTGTGACATACTTCAAAGAGGCTATGATTGAAGACAGAAAAAGAGGGCACTTCTGGGGAAGTGAAAATCAAGGTGGCTCGTTGTCGTTAGCTTGAGATAGAAGCATTCCTATGTCTCAGTTTCTGAATGAAGGCTCAGAAACATCACCAAGTCACTCCAGAGGGATGAGCTGTCCCATGTATGCACTGTATGCACCACCGGGGGACAGCATCTCACACCATGCATTCCTCATCCTCAAAGGTGCTAAAAGGCTGCAGCATCTGCAACCCTGTCCATCAGAAACCCCAGGAGCAGTCTGCCAGCAGCTTTACTAACTTCAAAACTCCTGTTTCACTTCTGTCTACTGACATTTTTCTACCAAGCTGAACACTTCACACTTCTGCCTTTCTGGCCCTTGGCTTTCAAGCCAGGCTCCCTGCTTAGGTTTGGTAAAAATTTGGCACAGCTATTTCAAACCCGATTTTTGTGAACCTCAAAACTGCACCAGCAAGTCTGTAGGTCTCTTGCCCTTGGTGGGTGCCACAGCCTGCAGCCACTTGTTTAACCCTTGCCTTATGTTGCTGTATAAAAATGGGGTCCAGAAACATCTTGTTTCCAGCAAAAGTCACGTTGCACCGGCCAGGGACCGAAGGACCAGCTTTTCTCAATGCCCCAGCAGAGAGACTGCATGATGTCTCCATCACAGAGATGTCACACTTCAGAAGGGCAGAACACCATCATGCACGCCCCACGTGGGTCACACAGCTCCTCCTCATTGCTGTAGCTATTTCATGACCTGCTTGAGTTAACACATTTACACTTCTGCCTGTCGCAAAGGTTATTCAATAATTTCTTCTGAGAAGAGCCCTGGGTGGAGGAAGGAAGGGGACTGCATAATCTAATTTGGTTTCACAGCAGAGAGGTGGCAACAGACAATTGCTCACCAGCCACCATGGGCAGGGCAGGGCACGGCAGTGCCGGCAGAAGAAGGTCAGGAGGGATCTTGGGGCAGGAAGGAAAAGATTCTTGTTTAAGGTATAGTTAAATGGCAAATTAAATCTTTTACTGATGTTCATTTCCTTTCCCTGCCATTCTTCTGGTGAATGGAAGAACACGGCTGATGTTCAATGCCTTTCCTCTTTCCCAATGGCAATTGAGTAATCATGAAGAATTAAGCCCTTTATCTTACTACTTCGAGGATGCTTCCTTTCATGTTCTGGGCACTGACCATATCAGACTTGAGTGGCATTTAAGATGCCCTTAGGGGCTGGCTCCCAGTCCCCGATGTCGGACAGCCCCGGGTCACCCTGTGCCAAGGGGCCGGGGCAGCAGAGCGAGCTCTGTGCCTGGGAGGAGCGCACCCGCCAGCTGCGGCCCTTCACTATCACTGGGATCTTTGCTCTCTGCCACTGCAGTAACACGCTTTCATCTCACATGACACAGCTATATTCACAATATTTTAGCAGTTTGAGAAAGGGGGTGGAGTTTGGCTTCTGTTTTTTTTTTTAAAGAAACAGGACTTTGAAAAATTTCAAAGGTGCAATAAACTGTGCAATGATAAAAGTTATATCTGACTTTAATAACATACCTGGAATTTTTCTGTTTTATCAGCTGGCTGGACCCAGATGGTGGATTTTGTCTCTTTGGGAAAAGCAGGTGATATTTTCAGTAGGCAGAGAGCAGCAAGGGGGGATCTCACCTCCTGTCTCCTGGAGGGACGGTGGTCTGCAGCGGTCCCAGCTCTGGAAGGAGGGACAGGGGAGCTCCAATACAACAGCACTGCTCCAGGTATGCATGTTTGGGGGTTTTTTTGATTATTTTTTTTTTTTAACCTCTTACATCAGAGACCTCAGAGCTATTTCAGTCCCAGCAGGGAGGTCCCAGTAGAGGCAGTTGCTTGACCAACTTCCCTGCTAGGTAAAGCACAATCTAGGAAATGGGGGGCCTGCCAAGAAGTTCCCCTGGAGGCAATGCACTCCCCTGCATCGAGGTGCCCACCTCCTGCTGGGCTCCCCAGGGCAGGGCCACCCCAGCACCCGCCTCCCTGAACACCCACTGCCTTCTCCCTGCGAAAGGGAAGTGCCTGCCTGGGACAGGGATCCTAACCAGGCAGCAACCCCCACTGGTTTTAAATAAAAAAAACAAAATTAAAAAGAAGAGAAAAGGAGATGAAAGCACGGCAGGAAAAGCAGTCTTTCAAAAAGTGGTTTCCCAGGTTTTGCACACCCCAGGCACACCCCAGGTTCAGACTGTGCTGCTGGTGACAGTTTATCTACATGATCATTGTGAGGTAGATTTGAGGTGATGACACTGAAATCAGTTATGAAATCCAGCACATTTTTGGTTTTTGATTAATTCACATTGGTTTTAGTTCTTGCCAGTAAACCCCAGGCTGATTTAATGCCACTGGTATATTTCAACACTTTCCTCTTCCTCATAAACACACAAACTCCTCACATCGTACTCTAGTTTCCCTTGAAACATTTCCCTATTTAACTTAAATTACTTTCTTTTTTTGGTAAAAGTGACCAAAGGAGGAATTGCTCTTCTGCTACGTAAGCCAGATGCTAAAGAGTGTGCGGCACTTTTCTGCTTGGCCAAGTTTCTTCAATTTCCAGCTGCACAAAGACACAGCATATCAGTCAACATATACAGAAGAGAGAAACCACAAGAGCTTTTTTGGTGCACTTAAAACCTCTCCCTTACTGGTGGCAAATGTGCCGATGGCATGAAGGTTTCTGCCGGTGCCAGAAGCGCAAGGGGGACCAGCAGCTTCCTGGCGCAGAGCACACAACAGCAACAAAACAGCCCTTCTTTGCTCCATCCCTTTTGGTGCTGATGGTGACAGTTTGCAAGCCCTGTCCCCAGCGCAGGGACTGGCCTGTCCTCTTCACCTGCATGGTTTGCACCTGGATCTGCACTGGAGGCATCCCACGAACCTCTCCTCCACAGAGGGATGCACAGGGGAGCTCTGGGAGTCTTTCAGACCCATCTGTGATGCAAGAAATGCCCTCCCTTGGCTCCCGGAGGTGTGCATATACCTCCCCTTCCTCCTCCAGACTCTCTGGCATGGGAATCCCCCGTCCCAGCGCTACTACCCATGCCCAGCCTGCCCCAGGATCCTGCTGCAACTGGAAACTGTCTTTATACCTTGTACTGCTGTGACGGAGGAAAGAAATGGGGGTACAAAACCCATGTGAAAATCTAGCTTTAGAAATTGCTATATTAGCAATTACCCTTTTCACAGAGTGAACTGTGCTGCACAGCTCTGTTTGGTTTTTACCTTTTGGAGGCTTTCCTTCCTCAGGTGGCTCCATCCTCAGCAAAACCCAGTGCTTGACAGGATCACCCAAAGTCTCTGACTGTCCAGCGTCACTGCAATATGCCACAAGCGGGACTGACCTGCCTGTGAACGGCCACGCAGGATCCAGCTGCTCAGCAAAACCCCCCGGCTTCCCCTGCCATCAGCTGCAGATACAAGGGGGTTTCCCTCCCCTGGCAAACACTGGACACGACCAGGGTGAGGCGATGAAAGAGGATGGGCTACCACAGCTGGAGGAGGCAGGGAAGGTGCCATGCCTGCAGGGCCAGCTTTTTCCAGAAGCCCTGTGATATCCCCAAGCCAGCCTGAGGGTTCCCAGCGGAGTTCTCAGTGAGGAAGCATACACACCACACGCATAAATGCAAGGAAAAGAGGGAAAGAAACCAGAAAAAAAAAATAGAACAAAAAACCCCCAAAACAACACGCAAACCCCAAAAAACTCAACAACAAGCAACCTAACCAATCTACCAGCCATAGCAAAGGTGACTCGTGTGAGGGTGTGCAGAGATGTGGCGACCAAATGGGGAGGAAAGAGGCGTGCCTTAGAAAACACGCCACTATTTCCATCAGCCGTTTGGACTCATCCTTTCCAGGTCTTGGGTGTTGGGGGTTTTTTTCCTTTTTTTTTGTCATCTTCTTCTGTAAATGACCCGAGAAGCAGCTCAGCCTTTCCAGCAGTCGTAAGGGCACATTCTGGTGGCCAGAACTGGTTGCTGCCACTCTGAGTTATCCTGACCAGTGCTGAGCATCCAGCCCCAATATGGGCCAGTCATCCTTGCCCAGGGCATTTTTTGGTGTGTTATTAACTACAGCAAAAATGATCTGATAGAAAGCAAAAAAAAAACCCACCCCAAAACATAAAAACAAGCAACAAACAAACAAACACAAAACACAATAAAAAAAAAAAACCTTTCTGCAAGAAGAACCTGATTCTTATTTGTCTTTTTGGCATTGTCTCACTCACACTCCTTTTCCTTCCCTTTTTTAAGAAAAACCATTCTTAATCCAAAACCAAGATGCAGTGGTCAGAATATGGTTATTACAAAAAGGAGCACCAAAGTCAGGGATGTTTCCGTAGGGCCTGGCTGCCCCGCATACCTGCCACCCCAGCTGCCAAAGGAATATTGGAGGTGTGAGCACGCTGACAGCCTGAATCATCACAATGAATTTACTCCAGGGCAGAAGTTGAAACCACAGCACGAGGGCAGTTTTGTTAACTGTGAACTTACAAAGTGCTGAGCTGTGCAAGCCCATTCCTTTCTGCAGCGCCTTTTGCTGCCCAAGCACCAGGTGCTCCACTGAGGCTGTAGATTGTGGCACTGCTGTGAGGCAGAGGAATAATGAAGGATAAGCAGCAGGCTTGGCAAACAGCAATATTTTGGGGGAAATGCATGCAAGTTAAAAACATACACTTTCCCTTATCAGCAAGGTGAATTTACAGAGAAGAGCAGTAGGTGCCAGAGCTTTTCCTCAGGCCTATATTTAACCTGTTGTTGTTACAGATGTTTATAAGCCATGCTGACGCAGGTGTTAGGGAGCCTTGGTTTCACAAAAATCCGGTGCTTTTCTCTAAAAGCAATATTCTCTAAAAGCTAATTCTGGTGCAACCTCACCCACCTTTCCAGTGAGAGCAAAGGTGGTCTAACCCCTCCCTACAGGTGCCAATGCAGGGCCAGTATGGTTTCATGAGACTGTTAATCACCCTTGGTTCAAGCAGGCACTGGGAAAGCTGGGACTGGGCAATCAGACTGTATTGGTGCTCAGTGAAGTCCCTTCGCTGCCGCAGCTTATCAAAACAGCCCATGACTGAAGAGAAGAAAGACAGCCAAAAGAGGAACGTGAATGGCTAATAGACCCAAACCAGCAATCCTCTTCCCCAAATGGAGTGATGATTATTCAAAGTCTGCTCCTCCAACCTGTCCGTGTGGGAGTGACAAGCCCACCAGCAGAAAGTCCCTAGCCCCAAGGGCCAAGTCCCCCTGCCCTACCCCAGCACCCCTCACTGACCCATTGTCGTGGTTTCACCTGGGGTGGAGTTGACTTTCTTGCTGGCACCTGGTATAGTGCTGTGCTTTGGATTTGGGATAGGAATGATGTCGGTAACACACTGGTGGTTTTGGTTGTTGCTAAGCAGTCAAGGCCATTTCTGCTCCTCATATCACCCCACCAGCGAGCAGGCTGGGGGTGCACAAAAAGCTGGGAGGAGACATAACCGGGACAGGTGACCCCAACTGACCAAAGGGCTATTCCATACCATATGTTATCATGCTCAGTGTATAAAGCTGGGGAAGAAGAAGGAAGGGGGGATGTTCAGAGTTATGGCTTTTGTGTTTGGCAGTTTGTCTTCCCAAGTAACTGTTAAGCGTGATGGAGCCCTGCTTTCCTGGAGATGGCTGAACACCTGCCTGCCGATGGGAAACAGCAAATGGATTCCTTGTTTTGCTTTGCTTGCATGCGCAGCTTTTGCTTTACTTATTAAACTGTCTTTATCTCAACCCACCAGTTTTCTAACTTTTACCCTTCTGTTTCTCTCCCCCATCTCACCAGGGGGGCAGTGAGTGAGCAGCTGCATGGTACTTAGTTGCCAGATGGGGTTAAACCACGACACCCATTTTATTACCAAGCTCCATGGACAACTTGGCACCAACCCGCAAAATGCAGGAGGAACCATCTTCCACCTTCCTCATCTGACCTTTTGCTTCTCCACCTTGTGCCAGAGTAGCCTGTTTCTGATCAACAAAGCCTACACCATTAAATGACTTCTAGCAGATCTGATTCAATAAATGACCCGTACAAGAGCAACAAATCCTACATGTCAGTAATGTAGGGAAGGTCAATCAAGCTGTCACAAAAAAAAGGAAGGAAGAAGAAAATATTTGAAGATTCATTTTAAGATAACACCTAAAGAAAAAGTCTCCATGAGTAATCCTCTATCAATTCTAAAATCCTAATTCAAGCAGAAACATTGTGAACAGAACCCTCAGTCTCCAGTTGAAAAGTACATAACACATCAGTCAGTGCAGAGAGAAAATACTCCCTTTTTCTGCGTTCTTCCCAGTGCTGGTGACAAAAAGTAGCAGTGTAACATAAAGGATGTAAGGGGAACAGAAAGCAAGTCAGCATTTAGGAGACACACAATGATGCAGAAATGGCAGTGGCTGCAGCACGCAGGAGGGGAAATAAAAAACTTCTGCATAAATTTAGTTCCTGATGCATTAGGCTTGTAAAACTAGAGAAATTAGGAATTCCCCATGACTAATATTTCTGGGCAGAGAGCATGGGTAGTTTACTATATATCTTTTTTCTGTATAAACTGCTTTATTTTCTTGAACTTCTGATTCCAAGATGTTCCACTTGAACCAGAAGGTTCAGTAAATATTGTTCAGATGGGACTTCGAGACTTAAAGTAGTCTTTTTTTTTTTTTTTGGCAGTACAGTTATTAATCTCTGTGCTAAGCTGCGTTTTCAAGTGTCTAAAGGAGTTATGTTCCCATACTTCTCTCTAGGTCTTTTGAAAAACAACTGTCTTCAGTCACTGGTAGCCAAAGTTTCTTCCTTTGGCTCAGATTTAACGCTGTTGCACAGTATTAGCAATTTCTGTGAGCTTCTGGGTTCCCCTGTCAATCTTGTTTGTAGGCAACCAGAGAAAAAGTGCAAGTGCATGAACTCACTGCCTCTCCCATATGCCATGAGGAAGTGAGTCTCACATGGAAATCAGCCTCTCGCCGTACAGGCCACGTCCCCATGAGTTTTTTTCCAGTTGTAGTCAGGCTGGTAAGAAGCAGAAATCCAGCTCACTCCATGCTGTCCCAGTCCTTGCTGCAGCCGCAAGGCTGTCTGTCTACAGCATCTCAGCCCAGAAAAGGTTGGATTTGGAGGGCCCTGGCACTACACTGCAAAGCTGGAAGACTATCCTTGCTGGGGCAGGCTGGAAGCCCACCAGATACTTTCCCAGGTTACTGCAGCCTGTAGTTTAGGAACCTCTTAAATCAGAGACTGCTTCTTTATGTAAAATGGCCCCTCAGGGCCTTTTCTGCCTTCCGTGAGCACACAGAATCACTTTTTATACCTGTAAAATTATTTTAAAAAACTAAAAATCTAACCACACCATTGCTATCTAGCTTTTGCAGTGTAGTCAGCATGTCCCTGTACCTGCCAGAGCTTGGTGCAGCATCGCACCAGGCAGAGCAAAAGGAGCCAACTGCAGCCAGCACCCACCAGGTAAATCCTGAGCTGGGAACTGCTCTGAACGGAAAACATCCGCACCCACCTAGACCTGCCAAAGCTAAGGATTGCTCGGAAATTCCAAAAGGCCCAAGTTCCGCCGTTAGACTACAGGGCTGCACAGAAAGTGTCAAACCACTAGAGGGAAACCTGACCTCTGGCTGCACCAAAATCTCCAGCACACTTGGGGGAGGAAGGGCAGAAGGTCTCCTTGGAAAGCAGGAAAAGGTGTTCTGGGCGAGTCCCTGGGAACTTACACCTTTGCTTGGATGTCTAGAAATATTCATACAGCAGTATGTCTAACACATCTGGAAGAGAAAATTCTGCTGAAAAATTATTTCCTAAATGCTTTTCCTCATCTCCTTTAGCCCGTTTCTTCCTGCCCACGGGTGTTTAAGTAGCCAGGGAGACCTCAGCTCACCGCACAGCCAAGCAAATGGAATTTGGGGGAAGGAGGAAACCCAAGTTGGGGTTAAATGAATGGGAGGAGGGAAAGAAACATGGATGTGAGGCAAACATCCATTAGTTTTGATACTTTTGGAATGCATTCACCTCCTCTGAAATACCTTTATACTCATGCTCTCATTCTGCTCACTTCTATGACAGGAGGGGAAGCAGGGACTAACATTAACCAAGAAATGTCATTTTTCAGTGGAATTCCCATTCTGCTTCAGAAGGCTAATCTAAAAAAACCCAACAATTCTCACAGGCACATTTCCACCCCTGTTGATAAGCAGGAAGTTGCTAAGTTCCCAGCTCTCCATCCCTCTCTGGGGATGGGTGCTCACTGTGGGGGCAGCCCTCCTCCTGCGGAACTCCGGCTCCTTTTGGAGACAGCTTCCTGGAAGGATGCATCCACTTCATCAGGGCAACACCTCTCCCATGTGCTATCATTGCAACTGGCCACGCACTTCACGTTTGCTGGGGGACGAGAGGGAAACTGATGTGGGTTTGGCTTCTGGAAAAGTTTTGGTGTGTGATCAAAAACATCCTGCACACAGAAAAAGAAACACTGAAGTAGTTTTGGGAAGGCCTGGCATGTTGCTGCACCTTAAGAAGAGCCTCATAAAAATGGTACTTTCCTGTTATTGTCAGTCATATGGGCCGTGTATGCTATTAGAGCTATCAGGGATGTTGGAATTACTGGAGATAAAGACTTGGAAGGTAATATTTTAATCTGGCTGCTCTCCTCAGCTGAAACCACCTGCAGCAAGCTGAAGTGGTGCATGTGGCCCTCAGCTAGCAGCACCACCAGCAGCATCTCGGGTCAGAGGCTATAGCACTGGCTCTGGAGGGCTGGGGCCACTGGACCCAGGTGCCTTTGGCCACAGGTGAGCTCACTGAATTGCAAAAGTACCTGGCCACAGGGGTGTTTTGTGGCAAGCAACTTCACAGGGTGAACCAATCAAGTCAGTGAGGTGGTATCATGTCATTTGTATGCACCTAAAGTGATATTGATAGGGCTGACACCCAACAATGTACATCATACCTACTTCCATCCTATAGTCCGTAAGATTTTTAAAAAACATAAGTAAGGAGACCTGGTAATTGACTGCAAGAGGTGGTTGACCGAGCCCAGCAACACAAGCTGTGAGATTTCTTACTGACACTATTGCTTTTGTTTAGTCAAGACCAGAGGAGATTACTAGAAAAGAGAGAGGGGTTTTGCAAATGAAGGCAAAAGAGAGTGAGATAAGGTCATGTAGGATGAGGGGTAATGGTTTTAAACTGAAAGAGGGGAGATTTAGGTCAGCTATTAGGAAGAAATTCTTTACTGTGAGGGTGGTGAGGCACTGGAACAAATTGCCCAGGGAAGTTGTGGATGTCCCATCTCTGGAAGTGTTCAAGGCCAGGCTAGATGGGGCTTTGAGCAACCTGGTCTAGTGGGAGGTGTCCCTGCCCATGGCGGGGGGGGTTGGAACTAGATGATCTTTTAAGGTCCCTTCCAACCCAAACCGTTCTATGATTCTATGAAATAAAAGAAGTCTTATTTCTTGGCTTCACAAGTTAACAGGGGAAACACTGGCAGTGATGTTTCAAAGCCTACCGAGATGCTGGCTTGACCTCTGACATCCAAGACCCCAGATACCCACCTCAGCAAAGTGACAACCCGTGAGCCAGGACATGCATTTAACATCACGTGCAGGACCGCAGCCCCGGACAGACAGACAGGCATCCTCCTTGGCCTGCCAGCAGCCAGACACCCGCCTACCCTGCCCGCGGCAGAGCCTGGCCCCAGTGCACACAGCAGCCTGCACTTGCCCGTAGCCTAATGCAGCACGGCTCTCGGTTGAAAGCTTTCAGGTAAGTTAATAAAGTGCCTTGTCCACCACGTTGCATGGCCAGCCCTGAGGCTCAGGCAGCTCTCAGCGCTGTAAACCAGTGACCCCTGCTGACAACAGCCCTCCGCAGGCTGCCAACACCAAGGCAGCCTCTGCTGCTGCACCTCTTCCCAAACACTCACCCCAGCTCCAGGTCTGGCTCTCCCACGCTTTTGCCTAAGACCTCTTGTGCCTATGACACTCCCTCCTGTGGTCTAGATCTGAGGGTATAGTGAAGATGCTGCTCAAGTGCTAGAAATACTGGATGAAGGGGCAACACTTGAAAGTAATGCTCTGACCACCGTTAATTTACTTGCAATGCAAGCAGCACACTGGGGCAAGCTCTCATCATTAAACTTCAGTACGACAGAGCAGAATCTCACAGTGTTTGTCAAAAATGATTCTCCTAAACAGTAAAAATAAGGCATTTCTTTTACTGTTAAGCAGATATCTTGTTTGTATCTATTTACCAGATTCTTTTCCATGTTAGATAAACTAAACTGAGGACAACCAGAAGAGTGACCTAGAAAATAATTAGTAGTAAGTCCCAGGTTTTTCACGTATATTATAACTGCACCTGTATGGTATTTCTACCCTTTTCTTTTACAGCACTAGTGATTTTGGCAAGAGAATGATGTAATTAAAAACATATAGACATTGTTTAGTCAAATGATACAAAATGATCTACAAATTATCTACCTTCTTTTGCCAAAGCTCCATGCAATGGCTATTACCTTTTGTAACATCAGAATTAGCAGTAAAATGTAGAATATCCTTTAGACAACTCCTGAAAATTATAAAATAGAAACTCCTTTACCTCAGTTTCCAGCCAATAATCCAGAAAGGACTGCTTCAGTGAAGCTTACTCTTGCTTAATGATGACACCTGGCAAAGAATAATCTGAAGAAAATGAAATTAATTCTTTTCATGCCCTTTTTTCTTTTTTTTCCCCTTTTTTGTAGCTCTCTGTTGCTGGGTTTCTTTTTATAGAGTGCGATGACGTGTGGGGGAACTCCTGACTTTCAGTCAGCTATGGCCACTGCTGAGATCAGCGAACAAATCTGTGTTAAATCAGGCAATCTAGTGATTATACCACCTGGTAAAGGGCTACTGTCAATTTGCATAAAATAAGGAAGACTTATACCAAGGTAAGAGTTTATGCCACTCTTGGATTACATTGATTTGCATTTAAAGCGCGCAATCAGTTAGGGTCTTCTCTGCCCCCCTCAATGCAAATACATGTAGCTGTCACGTTATGCAAGGTGATTTCTAATTTTCCTCAAGCTTTTGCAGGAAGAGGCCATCAATGAAAGGTCAGCTCAAGTATTCCTATGTTATAACTAGCAGAATTTTGTCTAACGTGTTTAGTAACACCTCACAGCAAGGGGTATTTCTAGTTTCATCTATCTACAGCATTAGAAGGGTTTATTTTAATTTCCAGGCAGAGCATTTCCAGCTACAGTTTAAATCCAGTATTTCTTTCACCATCTGCAGCATATATAGGAACTATCCCTTCCCCTTCATAGCTACCATTTATGTATTTGAAGACATATATGTGCCCTCCACACTTCAACATCTGTGCTCTAAATATGCCCAGCTGCTTCTACACTTCAGATGTAGCTCACTATGTTTGCTCCTGTTTTCTAGGCTCTCTCTTGAACTGAGCTTATGTTTTTTCTTTCTTTCTTTCATTTTTGAGAGGCACCCAAGACTGAGTATAGCTCTTCTAAAGCCTTAAACAATTACATATCCCGTAATCATGTTGACTTTTTTTCTACAACAGCATAATCTTCCATTTCCTTTCCAGTCATACTCCATTTGCAATCTACTCAGTCCCAGATCCCTGAGTCAGGGGTATATGATAGAGATAATGACACATTGTGTACTAATTGGCTAGTAATGACATATAACCTAGAAAACAGGCCTGATAGTTTACTGCAAACCAGACGAAGCAAGAAGTCTTGTGATGTTGTCAAGGACAGCTCCTGATAATGAACAAGAACCTGTCTGGAGAAGTGGTTGAAACCGACCCTGCGGTCTGGACAAAGACCAAGGAAGAACTGAGTCTGCGCAAAAGCAAAAGGTTACTTGCGGTGATGAAGAGGAATCATCAGCCTTCATCCTCACGACCCTCAGCGACCACCACCAGGAGGCAATGCGCAAGCGTAGTTGGGAGGAGTTTATGAAAATGATGTATTAGAGTTAATTTTAATACGAAGTGGGGACAGGTCATGAATATGTATAGGCGTATTCGGAAATCTTATGTTTATGTGATTAAGTACTATATATATTTGAGAAAGCCGCTGCATTGGGTGCGCACGATTGTGGTGGGGCGACCCCCCCGTGCTGCCCAGCGCTGAATAAACATACCTACTTTACAACCATCTCGGTTGTGGAGTCTACTTTCCGCGCATCATCCCCTCTTTCAGGTCTGCAGCATATCGAGCTTACGCATATCTCACATTTGTGCTCACCACTGTTCCTATGTATTTGCAAAATTTTGCATGTCTTTATGCCTCATTGAATTCTTTCTTTTCCAAACTATTTATCCAATACTAAATTTCACTTCCACTGTCTTGTAGACTCTCTCATTCCTGCAACAACTAATCATGTTGTAAACAGAATTAAGTCTTAGGTAAGGAGGCTGCAAACAGTGAAACGCTTTTCATAACACTTATAATAACATAAGGAAATATCATTCTAAAAGAGTAGCACTACAGCTATTTTCTTTGTACTATTATGAATTACTCTAGTCCCTATTAGTAGACAGCCTGCACAAAAATCTGTAAATACTAGTGTTTTCTCATGCAAGAACTCTGCCTTATGTATCAATTTCTTAACTGTAAGTTGTCAGAGATCTAAAGGCAGCATGAAGGTAAAGCCCCTTCCCACTGGCTGCAAAAGGCAGGCGTTTCTACCCTCCATGGTGCGAGATCAGAGACACACGACAGATGCTGCACCTCCACAAGCTGTGAGCTATGCAAACACAAACAATACTGCTGCTGTGCTTCAGAATGCCAAAGCTGAGAGGCACCACAATTTGGTTTTAAATTAACCTCGGTTTAAGACTTTTTTGTTAAACAACATGCATCACAGAGACACAGTGTAATGCCATAGCCAGGCACCCTGGGGTTTGTTGGATGGGTCCTGTTTCAGCCAACGCCTGACAGGATAACTCTGTCAGGGCTAAAGTGTTGACCAAATTGTACCTTATGTTTAACTAGTGACTGATGAACACATCCCCCAGGCCAAAACTGCCCTCTGCTGCTCATGACCAGAGGAGGTCCTGAACCCTCTCCTGCCATGGCCCCGAGCAGAGCTCTGGGGCTCCATCATACTGGCCTTCTCTGGCAGCACTGCAGGCTGCAGTGTCATCCCATGGGAGCACATGGTCTGACCCTGAGAAGACCCCCAGCACCCATTCTGGCAGAGTGGCAAAGGCCTGAGTTATGACCAGACTCTGGTGGGCTGCAAGTCCCTGGCTCACTAGCTGAAGGCATCTCCGGGGAAGCTTCACTCTTTCAAGCTGGGAGATGACCCTCAGGCTGTTATCCAGGGTGTAAAGGCTTGCAGTTTGAGCAATACTGCAGATTTAAGATGGAATTGGAGAAATAGCTGCACATCTGGTGAGCTGACATTGTATAACTGGGTGCTCCAGAACAATCCCAAGTGCAGATTTAGGCTCATTGAAATGATTTGCAAAGGAACTGATTCTTCTGGCCTAGAAAATTTAAGCTCAGCATTACATCTAAAGCCCCTTTTTACAAAGACCAAAATATGTCACTCTTGGTGCATGCATATAAGGTAATCACTGGAATCAGTGAGGAGTTCAAAAGCACAAGACTTCAAGGCAATGATACAATTAAATTCCTGTGTGATAACCTACCTTCACAAGTTTCTCGGCCACCTCAGTACAATCCCTGTACACTGTCCTGTTCTTAGCAATCACCCTTCACACCCAATGCAGGAAGAAATTGCGTTTATTCAGAGCAGCCTATTATAAGAGCACAATAGTTTTTTCAGTAGAGGCTGGCACTTGCACTCAGCTCACACGCCTTTCATCATACTCCAAACACATGAAGCAGTCCCTTAGGACAATCTTGGTTTGTAGCATAAAAAACAGAGGCAGTCCTTCTTGGAGAAAGCTAGCTAGTCAGCATACATTCAGGGCCTTTATCTGACTCCTTGAAGGCACTTGTGCCCAGGACACTACAGCACAACAAAATCCTACATAATATATGGCAAGAATCATCCCTGAGAGCAGCCACGCTGATGTCTGACCTCCACACCTAGCACAGGCCAACACACCTCTAGCTGGATGCAAAGTGATAAAGGTGCATTTTAAAAGTGCAAAGTATCCTGACTGCCACAGAGACAGACAGACACACGCACACACCTCACATCTCTGCAGGCAGACTGTACCACTCTGGGCTTCAGATAATTGCTGGGTCTTTCAGAGGCTGTGTCCACAGAAACTCAAAAGTGGCCATCTCAGGCTGATATTTCAGTAACCTGGTAAGGTTACTTGCCAAAAATTCTGTCCCTTAAGATTTTTTTAGAATCTAAGCTTCCCTTTTTCTTTAAAAAAAAAAAAAAAGTCTGCATTTAATTGTGTGATAGTTTCTGCCATTATAGCATTAGTTAATTTGAAAGGTTTTCATCTATTTGAGGTTTTTCACTTTCCTCCAAATTGCTTTCTTGATCCCTTTTCTATACAGGCTATTTATAGGAATGCACCTGTGCTAAAGTGAAGGGACCTTTTCAGCATTTCAAAAAAGTCTCTAGCACTTGGTTTGAAGTGGAAAGCTAGAAGGTTATCATTTTAAGTGCCATGATTATACCCAAAAGAAGTGCAGTTTTATTTCCAAAGACATTCATTCATTTATTCATGTGTAAAGACACTTGGCTATGGCAGGCAGTGAGAACAAAGACAACCATATCAACCCAGCTAGACTACCTTTACACATCAGAAAGAAATAAGTATCTAGCCACCATTAGGCTCAAACACAGCAACATCTCTGTGCAGAAAGGAGGATGAATTCCCACTCTCAGCAAAACAAGCCAGTGTGCCTTTCCCCCTTGGAAGTCAGCTGGGCTGGCAGCACATTGCAGTATCCCCACCTTGCTCCTCCTTCTGCAGCATCCAAGACCCACCAGGTATTTTTTAAATACTAACCATATGCTGACAGCAAGGGCAGATAACCTACATGCATAAGAAGAAACAAGCTGCAGCTGATTGAACTTACCTCCATTACTGTCTTCTTCAGAAGCCGAATTCAAGGATGGCCAATTCTCTTCACTGCAGAGATCCCTTCTGCACTGGAATAAATAAGGAAATTTGCTCAGTTGCCCTTTCTAAGGGAGAACAGAAAAAGCAGTATTTTCACAGAGAGGCATTTTTTTTTAGCAGCATAAAACAGAGCTCTCTCTCTCAAAGGCTGACTATTTTACTAAAACAAAAAGCAGTCGGCCAGGACAGATTAGGAGAGATGAGAACAGAATAAAGCTCATAAAGTAGGTGTGCATGCAACCCACATGTACAACGTAATGACTGTTAATAAGTCGTTAGGATATTGATGCACACACAAATATATAAACACACAGTATTTAATATATACACATATGAGGAGAGAGAGCACCACACAAAGGAAAAGTCAGGTTCCACCTTGGTGCCTCTTGTCCAACTCATAGACATAACCTACCCCAAGGTGGCACTGTCGGGTAGGGTGTCCTCTGCCAGCACCGGCAACCACTCAAAACTATGACTTTGAAGTAAATGCAGGGATCCCTGTAAGCATTTTCTTAAACTTTCTTTCTTTTTTTTTTTCTTCTGTCTGACCAGCTCTTCCTGGGCACTTTGTATTTCCCAGCAGCACTCACTGCATCTCCACATTAAGTCACTCAGTGGTTCAAGGTGGGACTTTGGTGCCCTGGGATCTGTCAGGACACTCTTACGACAGCAGCAAGGTTGACAGCAATTCTCGTACCCTCAGATCTAAGTGCCGACATGAGGACACACAGGCTGTACTGACAAGTGTACCTTGCCAGTACACTTGGGCTGTGATAGACCAATTCATACCATAGCTTGCAGAAACCTCAAGAAAAAACAAGCTAAGCAAACACAAGAGACACGGGCATGCTAATTGTCATTGTCCAGGTGAGACAATACCAGTACGAGAAACAATCCCCAACTGACATCTCGAACAGCCTTGTCCCTGGGTCAGCAACATTCATTTTGGCCGTACTGCAAGGGGCCAGAGCTGGTCCCGTCTCCTGCAATCCTTTGAGACATGCTTTGAGACATGCTTTATTAATACACAGCTGAATACACGGAATCACGGAATTTTCAGAGTTGGAAGGGACCTCTAGAGATCATCTAGTCCAACTCCTCTGCTAAAGCAGGATTGCCTAGAGCACATTACTCAGGACTGCATCCAGGCGGGTCTTGAAAATCTCCAGAGAAGGGGACTCCACCACCTCCCTGGGCAGCCTGTGCCAGCGCTCTGTCACCCTAACCGTAAAGAAGTTTTTCCGTGTGTTGGAACAGAACTTCCTATGTTCCAACTTGTGCCCATTGCCCCTCGTCCTGTCATTGGGAAGCACTGAAAAGAGTCTGGCTCCATCCTCCTTCAACCCACCCGTTAGAGGCTTGTACGCAGTAATAAGGTCTCCCCTCAGCCTTCTCTTCTCCAGGCTAAAGAGTCCCAGCTCTCTCAGCCTTTCCTCATAAGGGAGATGCTCCAATCCCTCAGTCATCTTAGTTGCCCTACGCTGGACTCTCTCCAGCAGTTCCCTGTCCCTCTTGAACTGGGGAGCCCAGAACTGGACACAGTATTCCAGTTGTGGCCTCACCAGTGCAGAGTAGAGAGGGAGAATGACCTCCCTGGTCTGAAAAAAATAAAAAGGTAGCAGCAACTTGCCAACTCATAAGCTAAAATGGAAAAGACCTAGAGTGCGAAGATGACACGCATTAATGAAACAGGGCAAATCTCAGATCTGGAAAATGTTACTTCTAGGCCAAACTGTGATTTTCGATTAACTCTAATCCATTGCAGTTATAGGCTTGAGTGTGTAGGGCTTCCTTTCAAGAACTGCCATTTCCTACACTGAGGAGAGATAGATGAGGAAAAAGTTAAATGAAATGGAAAAAATGTGGTTTCCACACAAGTCAGCTCTTTTTCAGTCCAAGCCATTTGACAGAAATGGGTTTTTCAGAAAGTTATAGCATTCAGAGCACATAAACCCTGCAGATGAAGCAGCTCCTACCCCTTCGTGCAGGGCCGTCTGCATGAAGGTATAGGAATGACTGTGCAAGGCACAAGCATGCAGTGTGGCTGCTGCTGCTTTCCTGCACTGTACTGGTGTCTCTTTGCACCAGACTGTAGTGATGGTTGTTGACTTCCATCAGTCCAAATGGAAGACAGTGACAGTCCAGTCAATAGTGCTCAGATAATACTCAGTATAATGAAAATGCAAAAGGAAATAATTTTCATTATGTGTTTTGTTACCAAATGCAATGCAAAGACTGAGAAGAAAATGTTTTTCTATGAAAAAAATAAATCTAGATACACCAGTTATGAGAGTATTATGTTATATGGTGTAGATGTACAAGGAAACTCTCTGATCTGATCACTGCCTGTGTCAGGAAAAAGAATAGTGTGTGATAACTACACACTGCCGCTGGAGTGGTAAGACAGAGCGGAGAAATATCCTATTTCACTGCAATTTGCTGTTATAACCTACAGAAGCCTGAGTGCTCAGGAGGCCTGCTAAGAAGCCTTGTGGTCTCCCTGCTCGGGTCCTGGGTTTGTTTCCACACTGCTGCTAACCATTAGTTCCTTTTACTGGACGATTGTGAAATTAGCTGGTGGTTTTGTTTGAAACTTTAATTCTGTGCACACCTACTGTTTCCTTTGGTAGTGCTACTGCTCGGTGAGCCTGCCATCTTCATTAAACAAACCTGTTTCTCTGTTTTAAGAGATAGACATAGCAGCCTCACATTTTTCCCTTTCCAGGGGGCTCCACAAAAGATACGCTCTGTATACATCCCATGGAAACGCCTGTAAGAATCGCATGCATCTTGGTGGATGGCAATTGCTGCGGGCTGTGCTTCACCAGCACCAGCCCAGCTATCCTGGGCAACCACAGACCCTCTCGACTGCCCAGCTGGCACAGGTGGGGTGTGCTGGTGAATCTCGTGGAGCAGACTGCAAAGCACATTCATGCAGGAAGCTCTGTGTCTATTCTTACACAGTTTCACTAAAGCTGAGCTTGCAGCTTGACTGGCTGCTCCTTCCTACAAATACTCAACAAAAGTTATAGCCTATCAGTATGCCCATGACCAGAATCGCTTTTGGCGAGACACAAACTGCTCTGTCCGTGCCTCAGAGGAGGGATGGACTGGCCATGAAACACATGTCCTCACTGGCACCTAGCTGACACTGGCCATGTCTAACCGGCCTTTTTGGATCTGGAAGACCAAACCAAACTATAATTTCAGCTCAGTTGTAGCCTGTGGGTCTCTGAAGTTATGAAGGAGATGCCACCCTGCATGCTTGGTGCCCTGTTGGTGAATTTCTGAATCAGATGTGGCAGAAGATATTCTGTGCCTTAAAATATTACTCCCACGGTTCTGCTCACTCAACCATACTAGCATGAAACTGACTGCTCACCAGACTGGCCAGTTCCTTTCCTCTCAACATACAACCCTAAGAAACCTTTGTAAGATTTCTCAAATGCAGTGAGAAACAAGTCTACGCTCATAGCTGGCCAGCTCCAAGAACTACTGCACTTTTTACTCTGTCCTGGGTTGCCTTTAAAGGTCTCTGCCTCATCTTGGAGAGGCTGAAGGTGGCTGTTCCCCATAAAATACAGCAGTTGCCAGGTTTCCTGATTTCCAGTTTTGCGGTCTCCTGCACTTGCTGCAAAAAAGTGGCTATATGAGAAAAACACAATCCCCTAGCCATCCAAAGTTCCCAACTGCGCAATTAAGGTAGTTCACTGTAAGCCAGGCTTTGATTGCTTATGAAGAAGAGGAAAAGAGTACTGAGCAACCCAAAGAGCACTAGTGTGAAGCAAAAGGCCTTCAGATAAAGAAAAAACTGTTTGTATTCCAGCCCAAGTACAAACAACGATTTCTAAGTCACCAATGAAAATCGAGCTTGTTCTTTAATTTACCTGTTCTTTAGGCAGAAAGAGCATCAGGGTACATCTTTAGGGAGGTGACAGCATCATGAGCTCTTTGTGTAGTTCTCCTTTCCAGGAGTGTGCTGCTGCTCAGCTGGAGTTAGGTGAAGTCCCCCTCTTAAAAGGAGGAGGCCAATCCCTTTTGTGGTAGCAAGCTGTGATAAACTGCTCAGAACAAGACTTCTTAACTTAATTCACTTTGGCCATCCAGTTTTTGAAACCTTTAAACACACACAAAAGTGTCAGAAACCAGACACAACACAGAAGATAACTTAGACTCAAGTCTGGGCTGATAAGCCTCCTATTTCCTCACTGCATCCAACACTCTTCACAAGGACAAAGACAGATTTTCACTCACCTCCTAGCTCTCTACTGGGCAATGTCTTTTCCTGACTCTTTTTGCTCTGGATGATTAAGTCTTGTCATCTGAGATGATATTTTATAGCTATCTGGGAGAACAACAAGAAACACATTGGACCCAACCTTTGAAATTTGATTAATTTGCACTTGAGCATCCTAATCCTAGACCTGAGACCAAACTGATTCCATTCTGGCCATTAAGTACAAGCAAACACATATTTTAGACATTTGTGAAAGCTGAACTGCAAAGCTGCTGTGATGTATTTTCCACTAAAAAAGAAGAACAGCAGAATTCATGATGCTGTAATGCAAATGAATGTGGTTTTGCACTGTATGAGCATGTCTCCTCTGAAGCAGATTTTGATTCCTTGAAAATGACAAGAGCCGCCTGCTGTTGCCTGACTTAGCAAGAGCAGCACTTATTGCACCTACAGGACAGAATCATAGAATCATAGAATTGCTGAGGATGGAAGGGACCTTTAAGATCATCAAGTCCAACCATTAACCTACCCTGACAAAACCACTTCTAAACCATGTCCCTAAAATAAGGGATAAAAGATCAATTTCTACCAAATCTCATCAATTTCTACCAAAAAAGAAAAAACAATCCCCCAAAAAACTACTCATCTTTGCCATAAGGGTTATAAGTTTTTGCTCATACACTTCCTTTTAGTTACTCAGTTTGCTTTAGGTTCTTCCAGCAGCTATTCATTTGCTAGCTGGAACAGCTGATAAGATTGTTGTCTCTAGGTGGAGCAAACAATATACATCCAGCCCATTTTAGTGGTTAATTAAAAAAAAATAAACTGAAACAAACAAAGCCCTTCTCCTTCCCGTTGAAAACCTCAGAGCAGTGCAGCCGCCTGGGTCCCTGGAATTCAGCATTTAGCAAGCAGCAGTGCTGGGTGATAAAGGCACTGGGAGCACAAAGGACTCACTGAAATAATTCCTGTTGAACATATTCATGTAGAGCACCCGGTGGGAGAAATTACAAAAGCAGTCATCAAATACAGGGGGCAAACAAGCTCTAATTTCTCAGCCAATCTGCAGGTGTGAGAGTGAGTCATTCATTACTTGCCCTCATTAAATATGCTCTAGAAAAAAGTTGTCCTGATTTAAACCAAAAAAAAGGCCAACCTGCAAAAGAATGACTTGTATACACACCACCAATTACATGCTCACCTATAAATGATGAACCCACACATATCGCAACCAAATTGCCAACTTAGCAAACATGCGGTTGATGTGTGCAGAAATGCTGATTTTTCATTTAGCTCTGCTGCACCAAGTGATACTAAGTGGGAAGTTCATAGAGCCACAAGGAATGAACCACGTGCTGGGAGTGAAGGCACCACAAAGTATGAATTTTTAAGCTAAGTCTGAAATGTTTCTGCGGCAAGAGGATTAAGGAAGCAACCCCATTTCAGCTGCAACATGACACGGAATAATTCTTTCAAAGGTCACACATAATTGTAGGGTATTTGTTTTCTGCTAATATTTAGTTGCACTCTTAGGTTTCTGTTCATGACTCCATATTCATTACAGTCCATTACTGAGACTTGTCGCTAGCCCACAGCTCTGAGAACACAGAAGTTGAGAAGCGCTTGAAACCTCCCAATTCCATAACATGTTTCCCAAATGATATGAATCATGTTGCCTTCATTTCCTGTGCCACGTGATTTTCTTATGAGGTTTACCCAAACTTTGTTTGGGTTCTGCTTTTTTTTTTTTTTTTTTT
>VUYV01000226.1:382397-459963 GCA_008711295.1 Anarhynchus alexandrinus | reverse complement strand
CTTCAAGTTTCATTTTTAGATGAAACATGAAGAAAAGAATGTGTTAAGAAATTGCAAGTTTTTCTTCTCCAAGTCCTGTGGTACAAATGCTGGTGCTACTTTTTCTGCAGAAAGTGCAGAATTTCCCCAGAAAGACCAAATTACCCCCAAAACCAGGTGGCCTTTTGAAAAATTTCACTTGAGCTTTTATTTTTCTGTACTTGCTGCCGCAGCAAAGGGTTGCTGTGTGTAAGGTAAAAGAGCAGTCACAAGTCAGACAAGTGGCTCTCAGCACTAGCAAGTGAGTTTCACGTTTCAGCCAGACGGCTTCCAGAGAGAGACTATTTGCACTCATGAGTATGAAGTGTCCATATGACATACACAGATGAGTCCCTACTTAAGGTTTTATTCTTCTGCCAGTTTTGTGGCTTGGAGATAAAATTGTTACATATGCGAATGTAACATTGTCATCAAATGTCAATTAACTTTTTTTCAGTAAATTATGTCACTTCATGTAACCACAGACATCTGTTTGATGCTAGTCCAAACCAAGTCACAGCTGGCCAGCACCTGAGAAGACCAGCACCTTCAGGTCCTTTGCTGTGTCCCATCCTTGTCCTCTATCTCCTGAAGACAGCAGTGGATGAATGCCCCCATATACCTGCTGTTCACTCTTTGCAAGCACAATTACCTTTCGAAAAGGTGTACATTGCATGATATCTCCCAGAGCAGAGGAAAAGCTTCAGACTCCATCAAGAAAATCCTATTGATGGAAAAGCCTTGAAAGCTCATTTCAAGAAAATCGTGTCCTGGCTACTATATGACTCACATATAAAGCACTAGTTTAGTGCTTCATTTACCTCACTCCTCTCACCAACGAGCATTTGTTTGCCAACTTGCAGTTGTGAATCAAACACCTGAACTGGCTAAAACTGGCACATGCCCTCTAAATAGTTTAACAGCTGTATGCGTACAAGTAGCCATATCTTTCAGAAGCATCTGAGTGCTGAACTACTGATCTCCAGTATGCAAATTGAGCAGAAACTGGGGGAAGAAGCCCTATTTCTATGACAGCCTCTCCTACAACTTTCCGCTTCCCCCTTCTCCCCTCCAGCCCAAGGCAAAATTGGAAATTTGGAGGTAGCCACTACAAGCCCATAAAAGCTCCCAGCTGCTTCACACCAGGTAAAGTTCAATCCAAAACCAACTCTGGCTTCAGAGACAAACTGCTCCCCACCCTACATTGACTAGTGACTGGAAACAGCTGAGGATTCAAGTATCTACACTCTCGCACCTTCACTTGCCTATATAAAGAAACACAGTGTGTTCTGAAATAAGGAAAAAAAAAAAGAGACGAAAAGAAGGATGTGGTTATGCCATTTAGAACTGCTAGGGCATGGTTTGTAAGCAAATGCTCTCATTCTCTATAGAACAACTTGGGCTGAAGCAATGCTGCAGATCTGCTTGCTGGGGTTCAGGTAAAATAATCCATATTTTAATTGATAATTTATTTTTTCAAAAATTTAATAGCAGCTTTGACTGTAGAGCACTTTTTTTAAGCTAGTTGCATGATTATTTCTTATAAAGATCGAACAGTCAGATCAAAGATGTATTGTTGCTTAGCTTTGAGCAGAAAGAAAGATTTCTGCTTTAGTGATAAGCATAAATATATTGTGTTGCAATTAAAATACTCAGAATAAAATGATAAGAAATTATCCAACTACAGATAAAATATACGGCAGATGTGGGACTTGCTGCTCTTCATTGCACTGAGCCGTCTTACTCTTCTCCTGTGTGTCCACAAGAGGATAATTTATATCTAACATGAATAATGTTCTAGAAAATAGATATAAACAAAATCTGCTTCATAGCAGTAACATTACTTGGTTTGTGTTGATTAGGAGGGAAATTATGGTAAATGCTGTAAAAATCCTTGCTGAAGCAGTGACCTGAATTTTCCCCATTCCTCTTTTGCAGTATAACTAGATTAAGAATGGTTGGTTTGCTGGGTTCTGTCATATGATTACCATTTCCTTACTATTAAAGCTACACCTACACTTACAGTAAGTTATACATTGTATGATGAGGATGTTCCTGCTAATGAAGCTTTCATGGATAAGAATATCATTAATCTGTTATCCCCAATCTGTGCTAACATACAGACTTGTGTGAATCCAGACGAGCCAAACTCAGATCTGAACTACAATGAGGAAACCGTTCATGCATCCTGCTGTGCTGCAAAAAACCTAGTGAAGCGAGTACTGTATAATCTTGCTGTTCCATTTCCTAGGCTTTGCCACTAGCTTAACCACAAGCTCCTGTTACCAGTAAACCCAATGAACATTTAACTAGTCCATAGGACGTGGAAAATCCTCACTCAGTAAGAGAAATCAGGAACAAACGGAGCAGTGATCACACACGGTCTGGACCAGCTACGACACACTCCCTCGAGTAGTATTAATTACAGGTTCTTACATGTTATCTTTTGGCTTCTAGAACTTGTCTGAAAAAATTCTAGAGCTGCAGGTGATTCTTTCGGGAAATTCGTGGAGGACAGAGGAATTTTCTTCACAAGACTGGAAAAGAGCAAACGTGGTGCCTGTCTCTTAAGAGGGTGGAAAAGGAGGAGCTGGGAAATAGTACATCACTAAGGCTGGTTTCAGTATTTGGAAAAATATTGGAATCACCCACCGAAGAATCTGTTTGCAAGCACCTAGAAGACAACACAGCGGTAAGTAACAATCTGCACAGATTCATCTGAGAATGACTGAAATAGAAGCAATTCGACTTTCTTCTGTGACACGCTGACAGCACTGGGGAATAGGGTGTAGGAGGGGGAAACAGGCTTCAGACACTATCTCTAAAAAAATTCTCATAAGCAAACAAAGAGAACATGATCTGTATGAAACTTCTATATGATTAGTGAGTACCCACTAAGATACTAATCAGTCTACCATACAGGAAAGATGTATTTGTTACAGTTCAGTATCTTTCAGATTCAGTATCGTCAGTATTTTTATTAATAATTTGGACAATGCAGTAAAGATGATGCTTATTAAATGACTGCAAGGTTATTTGTCAATTAAAATGAATTAAAGTAATTTTGGGCAAACATATTACTCAGTGTGAACTGTTTGCAAACAACAGCAGCTTTCCAGTATCTGAAAGGCGCCTACGAGAAAGCTGGAGAGGGGCTTTTTACAGGGGCATGTAGTGATAGGACGAGGGGGAATGGCTTCAGACTGGAAGAGGGGAGATTTAGATTAGATATCAGGAAGAAATTTTTCACTCTGAGGGTGGTGAGGCACTGGAACAGATTGCCCAGAGAAGTTGCGGATGCCCCATCCCTGGAAGTGTTCAAGGCCAGGCTGGATGGGGCTTTGAGCAACCTGGTCTAATGGGAGGTGTCCCTGCCCATGGCCGGGGGGGTGGAACTAGATGGTCTTTAAGGTCCATTCCCTTCCAATTCTAACCATACTATGATTCTATGAATTCCCTTGGATTACTCAAGATGAGAAATTTAAATTTGAGGGGAGGCAAAATCATAAAAGAATATCAAGTTTTTGAGAATTAAGCCACTCCATTTGAATACTTGAAATTATCCGTTTAAAGGACGTGTAATATTTTCTTGGAATTAAGGATTTTCAGGAGTAATACTATACATAATTTTGTACTAACGAACTCTAAAAAAAAGCATTCTGTGAAATAGAAACTGAGTAAATGTAGACTCAAAACTCGTACTTTTAAGAGACATCACAAGCAATTTTCTGATATATTTACATAGCACGTGAAGTCCTGGATTAACAGGTGGTGTCACTCCCCCAAAACGTTTAATGTCATCTGACTTTTACTCAGCGAAATGGATGCTCTTGGTCACAGGACATACATGCTCACACAAGAGCACAATACTCCTATTTCCTTTTACCTGTCCAGCCCTCAGGAGACAGCAGCATCTGCCAACGCTAATCCCTTGTACATGTGGCAGCACTGCATCTCCACCTGTAATGGAATTATCTCACTTCTCACGTACCACAATCACAGGATTTTTTAAGCAGCTGCCACACATTGCTGGCTCAGAGGGACTGACTCAATCTCAGATTGACTAACAAACCAAGGTTTTCTTTTTGTTCTCATTTCTGGCAGATAAATGCACTGAAAACAATCCGATTCCCTTTTGCTATTTCCTAAGTTCACAAAGCTGCAACAGTTCCACTTATGTTGCTCAAGTCCAGTTCTCTGGAAGCGGCAGTTGGATCCGTCCCCTGACGGACATCACCTCCCTGCAGGTCACACTTGCTCCTACAATGGGGTCACTGGGGAAAACACTGGCAAGGAGTAGTCTCGGTGAATTTGTGCATCCCCCCAGTAACCTAGATCCAGCCTATTTGTAGTCCTCATCAGCTTTCTTGCAACCATTTCCTCACCTACTTAACAGTCCCTGTTCTAACCCCGTTTTTCTAGTGCTATTTAGTTATTTCTAGTACACTTCACTGAAATGCAAGCACCTTCAATCTTCAGCCTTTCCCTGATCTGAAAAAGCAGATACATCATCAAAGATAATGGTCTGGCAAGATCTGTCAAAGCTTTATTCAGTAGTTTTCCTTAAAAATCTGTACAAAGCTTTGACTCAACAGTTATAGAATTTCTTTAATCACATTTGACACACTTTCCTTCAACAGATAGACTAGATTGATCCCCTTCCAGATAATAACATACATACTTCATAACAATTACTGGGTCAGACCCTTCAGCTTTATGTGCCTCTTCTTTCTGTAGTCTGAGCTGGAAATACACCATTTTCCCTAATACGAGCAAATTAAGTTCTAAGTGCATTCTGTGTTCAGACACAGTTATTTCTGTTATCACTCACTGATTCCTGTAAGTAACCCCACCTCTGACCTCCAGCACAATATCAGCATCCCTGTGAAAAGCAGAGGTATAAGATCTGGCAAAACCCAAGTCCATCTCAGTTAAAATTAGCAGTTCTACTTGTTCTCCATTTCTCTCTCTCTTTTTTTTTTTCTTTATTTCAGCCATTTAAACAAAAACTCTCTTAACTCTTCATTGTTATTTGGTTTCTTTAGCAAAGTCCAGCCCCATGTGATTGTGCTTATGAACTACCTGTCAGTTTTTGTCCTCCAAAGCAGAGATTCACCTCTTGACCAAGTTCTTCTTAAAACCTCTTCACTTACTCCTAAAATTTCTTTTGAGCTACCTGTTTGGCTTAGCTGAACTGGAAACTTTAACTACCAATTTCTTCCCCTTCTTTAGGATTTTTTGTGATTTTGGTTTAAAAAGGTTATAAAAAAGCAGTTTTAAGGCATAGTTAGTTAAAGTATATGTATATTTTTAAGAATGGTGATAACACTTATTCCACACAAATTATACTTTTGTAAAGAACTGTATTATTAAGATGTCATGCCTTCCATTTGCTAATCTTTGCCAGATTATCTAAGATAATCAGTTAAAATTTAAAGTACTTGCAAACCCAATTTTTAACCAATGCTGAAAGTTAAACACAAGCTAGAAAAGGCGCTTACTCAATTTGCACCTAGATAAAAGATCAGTCTTCTTAAGCTGACCTTCTAAAAAACTGCATTGGATACAAGCACTATATGAAATTAAAATATCCATATAAATGCAGGTGTAGTAAAAGCACATCAGCAAAAGCTACTGATGCATAGGGATTCATCAATATAAAAGTAAAATCCCAGCTATCAGTATGACCTGCCTTAATATGGAAGAATAATTTCATGAACTTCTGTGTAGTGAAGGAACCAAACGTGTTATGGAAGTTTCACTAGATGTACAAGTTACTAGAGACAGTTTTAGGCTTTGAAAACATGTTTGAATGGGTCGCTCTCTTCAATATCTGAATGGGATTATCTTAAAAGGCATGGTAGTTAGTGGATGCTGACTACCTGCCACTGGGAATCAGGCTCCTTTATAACAGATCAATCCACTCAAATTGAAAATAGAAAGCTCTGTGCTTGAAATGAGGATTCGTTTCCAATAATAACTAAAGATTGATTAAGTGTATGCCTCAAAACAAAAAAAAAAGCCCAGAGTTGTGTTTCAAAGTATCTTGCTCTAATATATCAAGGCATTAACTGGGAGTGTTACACATTTCCAACCTGTTCTCTCTGTCATTTTAGGGGAGAAATGACCAACAGCAGCAAGGAATGCGATTTTACAGACATCGACAGATTAGCAGGAACCCTGGGGTTGGGGATCTCCATCCCCACCTTCATTCTCGGGCTGGTTCTTAATGCTCTGGCCCTCTCCGTGTTCTGCTGTTTTTGGAAGAAACAGACCAAAACCTCAGTTTACATGATCAATCTTGCACTTGCAGATGTCTTGCTGCTTCTCTCACTCCCACTCAAGCTGTACTACTCTAGCACAGAAGCGCCTGGACTCCTGTGCTCATTCATAGAGTCTCTCTATTTTATCAACACATATGGCAGTATCTTCATCATTGTCTGCATTACTGTCGACAGATATATCTGCATAAGGCACCCATTTGAAGGTCGAGCTAACCAATCCCCAAAATGGGCTTTCTTGATTTGCTGCATCATATGGACAGTAACTTGGCTTTTCAGCATCACAATGTATATTTCTCCCAAGGAAAATTATTTAAAATGCTTTCGCAACATGTCAGAAAAGGCATGGAGCATCCCCGTCATTGTTTCTGTGGAAGTCGTTGGATTTCTGATCCCACTCATAGTGATAGTTTTCTGCTCTGCCCAAAACATCGTGATTCTTCTGAACCACAAAAGTCAAGCTAAAAAGAAGGTAGAAGGCAGTGGCTCCTTACGAGTCATTATCATCAACCTCGTGGTGTTTATGGTGTGCTTCACACCTGTCCACCTTGCGATCTGCTTACAGTTCCTGGTAAAACATCACATGATAGTGGACTGCAGTAAGAAACAAACCATCAGCCTCTTCATTCAGGTGTCAATGATATTCGCCAACCTGAACTGCTGCCTGGATGCCATCTTTTATTACTTTGCTGCAGAAGAGTTTCGTGAGAAAATACACCTGAAAAATGTTATTGAACTATGTCCTGTCTTTAAGCCTCGTGCCACACGATGGAACTGTCTGTGGTGGAAGAACATCCTTCCTCGGGTCCCACTTGCCTCACAGGACGCCGACAGCATTATCCCTGAAATCACAGTAGGGTGACCTTGACCACGGCAGGGAGGGTGCAGGAGGGAGAAGGACAATGTTTTTCCAGTGAATGTGAACCTGTTCCATATTATTTTTCCCTTTAAAGATGAAAGGAGAAAAAATGTTAGAAAAAAGAACCAGCATTACCAAAGTGACAGAGCGACACCAAAAGAAGCATTAGCATTGACGGTATCTACTAAATGTGAAAGGCTTGCCAGAGGAAAGCTACCCAGATCATTGGAATGCCACTTATAATCAGCCTTTGTCATTGCTGCACCGGTTTTCCTTTTGCCAACATGATCAGAAAGTTGTTGCTAAGGGCCAAACATAGAAATAACTGTTCAAAACCTTCCTTTTTTAACTTAGAAAGTATCTGAGAGTTAAAAGGCAGTATCTGACCAAAAGTCTGGCTCCGCTCTTTCCTTCTACAAATCTTACAGAAAGTCACTGTCAGAGCTCATTTGCTTTGAACAGCGAGTCCAGGCTGCGATAATAGTGAATCCTCCCTCCTGTAAGCATTATACACTGGTGGGGGCTGCTACACAGGACAGCAGCCCCTGCTCTTTCATGGAGGACAGACTGCCCAGTGTACTGCTGCAACGGAGTATCTTGGGTACCAGCAATTCCTTGAGCAACAAACATTTCTGATTAACCATGCTGATTCCTCAGCAAAGATTTCTCCTGCAATTTTGAAACTGCTTTTGCACATGAAAACCAGAAGAACCCCTTCAAATATGGCATGAAAGACTGCATGTGATGAAATTTATTTCTACATCACTGTATTTCTATCAAAGATGTAACATGACACACGTATGAAATTCTTATGTCTATCTTCTCATTCTTTCTTGGAGGAGGGGAAATAGGGAAGCAAGCCCTACATCACAGAAAAATAGGGAGCACCTATCTGATATATTCCTCGCTGCCAGCTGGAAGATTGGACCACCTCTTCCCCCTCATTCCTTAGATAATGCCTTCAAGCCTGTACTGTACACTTCACAAAACATCTCTGAACATGCCTCAAGCCTTCTTGGCCAGAAACACTTTCACATCCAGAAATCCATTTCGGTGCCTTTTAAAAAAAGCTGTAAAAATGGTCTAAGATTGCTTGTAATCAAGTCCTCATTCTGGGGCAGATGTTCCCTTTATTCAAAATGTGAAAAGAAATTACTTTCTGTCTGGATCAAATTAAAACGAAAGTTTTGAAAATACAATTTGCCATCAATTGATTTCCGTAGAAATGATTGATTGTGCAAGTGGGCAGCTGTGTATCTCTAACACTCTAACACACAAGCATTTTAAAACTTATTAGTACTAAAACTGTGACCACAGCTGAGGCACGCAAGGATCTCAGGGACAAATAAAGGTTTTTATCATTGTCTTTACCATTATCTGCAGAGGGGCAAGAGGAAGAGCTTTCTAAAACAGTAGGTTTTCAAAACATTATTTGCTACTGCCTCAATCATTCAGAAACTTGCAGCCTTTTCGGTATGAGTTAACTTTTCTTTTTTTGCACCTTCCATGTTACTTTGCATATGAAATATCTGTGAGAAAGAACACGTTCTACTAAATAAACTATCTATGAAGTGTATGATTTGAAAATACATTTTAATTCCCTAATCTGACTGCAGTGTATTATTCTTATCTACCTATTTCATCACAAACTTTCACCATTTTCTCCTTAAAACTGCTCCAAGACTTAGTTGGCGATTTTCCTTCCGGGGAACTACTTCAGGTTTGTAACTATGGCAATGAAGAACAACTGAATAAACAGTAATAAACAGAAAAAGTAAAAACAGGAATGTAGATCAAGCCCAGAAGTCTGGATAATTTAGTAAATTTTCTGTGAAAACCCTCTCCACAAATTCTTGACAATCACCAGCTAAATCCCCTATAATCTTTCCTCCAGAATGCTCTGAGCTCTTGCTTTTATGATTAGCCGACTATCTGAAAATTTACATTACTATCAGTGCAATTTGTGGCTGCGAAAACACAGCACTTTAGGGTACAAAATATAACACTGACCTTTTTATTTAAAGCTTTTCATGCAGATGCAATGGGTGATGATACAGCGCACACCCTCTGCAATCCTGCGCACGACACTAAACCAGTGGTATGGCTAAGATCATAGAATCATAGAATGGTTTAGGTTGGAAATGTCCTTGAAGATCATCGAGTTCCACCCCCCCTGCCATAGGCAGGGACACCTCCCACTAGACCAGGTTGCCCAAGGCCACGTCCAGCCTGGCCTTGAACACCTCCAGGGATGGGGCCTCAACAACCTCTCTGGGCAACCTGTTCCAGTGTCTTACAACCCTCAAAGTAAAAAATTTCTTCCTAATGTTTAATCTAAACCTGCCCTCTTCCAGTTTAAAGCCATTCCCCCTTGTCCTATCACTACATGCCCTAGTAAAAAGTCCTTCCCCAGCTCTCCTGTAGGCCCCCTTTAGGTACTGGAAGGCCGCAATAAGATCTCCCCAGAGCTTTCTCTTCTCCAAGTTGAACAGCCCCACCTCTTTCAGCCTCTCCTCATAGGAGAGGTGCTCCAGCCCAAGATGGCAGAGCCTCGTTCCAGAGGCCCTATAAACTCCAAGTCAGGGGAGAAGAAGCCTCTTGAAATGCAGCAAGGAGAAACTTAGAGTACTGCACCCAGGGCAGGACAACCCTATGGGCCAGCAGGGCCTGGGAAAGTAGGGCTGAGGTAGATGTCCTTCCAAAAGGGCAACAGGGGGCACCAGGCTCGATACAAGCCAGTGGTGTCCTCTCTGTGTAACTATGGCAAAGTTGATAACAGGACTTGCTAAAAATGGGGTCAGTGCAAAGAAAAAGAAAAAAAAAATTATTAACCTCCTGTACTCAAGCTGGTGAGGCTTCACTGGAATAGGATGTCCAGCTCTGGATCGCTAAGTTCAAGAGAGATGAGGAGAAACCAGAGAGGTTCAAGCAGACAGCGTGCAGGATGGTTGGGGATCTTGGGCACAGTTCTGCAAGGAGAGGTCAAGGGAACTGGCCTGGTTTCATCAAGCATGTTGGAAGGCAGTGATAGAGATGATGGAGTCAAGCACTGCCCAGTAGTTCCCAACAATATAACAGGGAGTAATCGTCCTTGGTTCAGGTTCAATATTGGGAAAACTTCTTCACTAGGAGGGCAATGCAGCACCAGAAGAGGTTACCCAGAGAAGCTTTGTAATATCCTCTCACAGAGGTTTCCAGGACATAGCCAGATAAAGTCATGGCTGATCTGATCCAACATTGAAGGAAACTGGCTCCAGATGTCCCTTTCTACCGCCCCGTGACTCTCGGCAAATGCAGGATTGTTTATTTTTTTTCTCCTCCAAGACAAAAAGCCACTTCTTAGTGCTACTGATGTTATGGCACTAGTTGTCAATAGCTTTGTTTCAAGCACAGTGCAAGCCTGAAGAAATGCACTAGCTGCCTAAAAGTGACTAGGCAGCAGCAACTGTGGCCTATCACACAACGCTATGACATTTAAAGTCAGGACTAATGAAGCAGTATTTTTGTCTTCAACGCATTTATCGCTAAGGACTTGGAAAAGGTAATTTTCTAATCTTCAAAGGAATAAGTGCACATACGCAGCAGGCAGAGAGAAAAAGTGTGTAGGGACTTTCGAATGCGTGGGTGGGGAAGAAGATTGATCTGCCAGGGCTAGGGAGACAGCGTTCACTCATGCCGAAGCTTGGTCAGTGGCTGAGTCCCAGCACACTCAGGCAGGGAGAGACTTCCACTTACAGAAAGAAATCATTGTAATTTTCTCAATAAAGGAAACAGAAATCAGTTTATGAAAATCAGCTGTAGTAATGGCGAGTGGCGGGTCCCACTACGTACGACTGGTCTACAGACTCAGTCTGCTCATATCATACATGGCAGCAAACTCAGAGCACAGAATCTGAAAGTTAAATTGGACTACTTTCTTCCCATTTATTGCCACTAGTGCCATTTCTTTATTGGCCAAAAGTGGTTTTATATATAACTCAATTTGTGTAAATTTTGCCTGTTATATATGCAAATGAGAGCAGCCTGTCTAAGTATACTTGAAATGTCTGAAGAAAGAGAGAGAAGGAAGAGAGCCCAGCTGTGTTGGTTTTACAGGGCTCTTACAATAGTCGAATATTTTAGCGCAAAAAGAGCAGATCTTTTGAGCAAGAAGGTGTCACTTTCAATTCACTGCTTTTCAAGATGAACTTACATTTAAATAATATACTTAAATTCTGTCTTTGACTTGCAGCTAAGATTACAGTTATTTCTAAATCATAATTTTACATACAGGCTACTCTATGAAATTTACTGTTAACTTTGGAGAATCTCCAGTTGGTTGTATTTTTATACCAGGACAGAAGCAAAAACATCTTGCAGCTTGAGAAGGTGCACAATGATTTTGTTGATGAACAAAACTGAAAAGCATTTGACATGTTAAAAACAACAACAAAAGCCTTCCTGAGTCAATACACAAGTTCACGATTTCTATTTTCAGACTGCACAACAGAAAAGGTTTCTTCTCTCTTGAATACACAGAAAAACGGTGGAAACCTGAACCCCTCACATATCCAGGTCTCCTCCCAGGGACTCAGTTGTACTGTAAAGCCAAAGAAGCATTGTCCCAGTGGAGAAAAAAAAAAATAAAAATCAAATGCTAACCAAAACCACCCAAAATAATGCCTTTAAAAATTACATTTTCAGTGCCCCTGTCTTCTGTGAATTGAACAAAACGGATGCAATTAACCTCAGTCCTTAAAGAGCAGCTGTATTTAACCTTAATTTTCCTGGACAAGGCTCTTTCAGGACACCCAGGTGAGAATATTCACAAAAAGCAATTTTGGTTTTATCCAGTCAAGCTTCTCCAGCTGGGCCAAACCCCACACGTCTTCACAACACAGGAGAGGGATGGCTGGTCTCAAGAGTGTTTTTATCAATGGCTGGTTACTCCACCAACATCCCACAATTAACATTTGTTCAATAATGAATGTGATCCCCAAGCTGTATTTTGTAGGCTCACACAGCAATTGAAAGACCGTAAAGCATAAGAGTAGTTTGGACAAAAGGAAAAAAAACAAAACCCAACCAAAAAAATCCAACAAAACCACATAGGGTTTGTTCCCCAAACTCTTTTCTCCTGCCCCTTTGCCTGGTGTGTTATACCATCTTCCATTTCCCAGGCCTGCTTGAGCACTGAACTTCAGATCAGTGCCACCCCACTAACTTCTAATGTTATAAAAGTACTGTCAGAGTAATGCAAGACTTTGAAAAGTAATATTGCCCCAGAAGTCCCTTAAAAATCATTTAGATAGATACATTATTTTAAACTAAGACTATTTTAATTTAAATTCAACTGGTTTAATAGCAAGTAGAAGAGCTAATATGGAACTTCTTATAGCCTTCATAAAACTGATGATACTACATGATTTACGAGCTGGAAGGCACCTGAGGAAGGATCTAAGCCTAGATCAAAGCACTGATAGTCTCTGTCCTTCTAGCAAGGGGCTGTGGTGAGCACAGGTGGACACACGCCCTGTAGAGGTGGTCCAACATCATTTCATTATGATTAAATGTTAGTTATAAAACGTAAACCAGGCAGATTTTCCACGTGACAATGATCAGACACCATTTCTTCTTTGTGAGTTTTACTCACAAAGAAAGCCTAATAAATGTCACTCTAGCAGTTTATCATATCAAGTAATTTCAAGTGTTCATTAATCTGCAAAGTGAGAAGTGAAGCCACCTCACTGCTTAAGGCAGCCTCCAGATCACAAAGCAAAGTTGAAACACGTTTGAAGACTGAAACTGATCGTCACAGAGATATCGTCCTAAATCTCACATCTTTGTGTGCTGCTCTAAGCAATATTTCACTCAAAGGTTATTCTCAAACACCACAACTTAACCTGTCCAAAATGCACGCAAACGAACGGAAGATGAACCAATGCTACTCAAAGGTACAGACTTCTGCCTCTCTCATCAAAATAGCTTTGCAGGTTTTCCCTCCTCACATCCAGAACATTTTCCACTTTAGACTACCTCCTTCCTACTAGTCTTGGGAGCAATCTCCATCCTTCCACCCAAATGGAGAGGAGAGGAGCTGTGGAGAGGCAGCGTCCTTTGAGGAACTGTCAAGTCTAACAGAAGAAAACGAAGAGCTGAGAGCCCACCAGCCCTGCATACAAACCTCCCAAGATGACTCTAGCAGCTGCCATGAGAGCCTGCAGGGACCTGCTTAGCACCAGAGCAGCAAATGGCAGTAGCTCTCCCTTTATGGAGCCAGGAGGATGATGAGACCTTGGCTGCCGCACACCAAAGGGGACTTAATATTTCTCAAGGGGAACTGTCTTTACAAAGAGGGGCAGAAAGGTGCTTGCCCTGAGCAAATTGAAAAGAAACCTGCCCATCTTCGTTATTTACATAACAGTACAAATGAGAAAGCTGGCTTGGTTAGATTTTGAATTAGTGTGCTTGCTAAGCACATAGAGAAACACAGAGACAAGGGACACAGTCTTAGCTCTGACTGCTCTCCCAGCACTGCCAAAATACAGAGCATGGAGAGAATAGTGCAAAGGCTCAGTAACCCAAAGGGGTAGCAGCTTCTTCTCTTACTCTCTAGCCCGCTGTCTTTGTATGGGGGAAGGAAGGCCCAGAGGAAGAGGAAAAGAGGATGCTGCAGCCTGTGTTGGAAAGTGGTTGTTGCAGAGGGTGAGCTGAGCCTGCTGCCATGGGAAGGATCTGCCTGGGCAGCCCAAGGTGGCTCCAGTCCAAAGACGCAAACCTGGTCCTGGAATAAAAAACCACAGGAGGCACAGAAAGTCCCCTTTGACCCCTCTTCCTGACCAAGGCAGTATTTTATGTATCTCCCCAGAGGTGTCCCCAAGCTGCCATGTGTGCGTGCCTGCCCAGCACTCTCAACAGTCCAGCCCTTTGCCACTGCGTCTCACATCCCGGCTCCCACCCAGCCCTCACACAGGAGACAGACCCTGCTCCCCAGGCAGGACATAGCAGGGCAGGACTGGGCACTGGGGACACCATGCAGTGCCCATCTTACTACTCAGCAGAGGTGGCCACTGTCACAGGGACAGATGCTGAGATGGGTCTGCATAGGCTGAGGTTTCCTTCAGCTACCGTGACTGCTTCTGAAAACAGCTAAAACTGTTTCTCTTGTAAAGGTGTGTAGGAGAGAGAAGAAAAGAAAAAAGAAAACCAAAACCCACCTATTTTTTTAAAGTTAGGAAACATTAGTCTATGGAGAATATTAGGTGAGGGATCCCATGCTGCTTCTCAACATGTAATTGAAATGAGTTTCTGTTGGCAAGAGAGCTATTTGCATTGGAATATCACTCCTAGGGACTCCTTGCCACAAAATATCACTCGTGATGAGCTCAAGCTCCAGAGAGATGAAACTCACCCCTTCAGCATGGACACGTGAAGTTCACACATACAATCTTCTGTTTATCTTTTTAACATCAGGCCAATACACAGACCAAAGCAAGTGTTAGCACTGAAGCACACTCGCCAGACTAAGAATAGTTGTATTTATCTAGTGTCTTTCATCTGAGGAAATCAGAATGACTGAAGATGAGAGACACAATCCTCCACTGCACAGACTGCTCTCCATCCAGTGCCAGAAACATAGGAAGCAAAAAGGGTGAACCAGATGGGCAGTAGCCGAGCAGCCAGTGTAGCTCAGGTCCTGTGATGTGATTCTGTGTCCCTGTAGTGGCACAATTCATTGCCTTTGTCCCTGTCAGAAATTTTGCTCTCATTTATTTAACTTTAAAATTTCTATAAAGAGAAATGTTGGCAGCACTCACTGCAGCATACTGCATGACAGAGGGACCACCAGAACCAAATTCATGCAGGAACAAGGAATTTCTAATTTACTTATTTTTTTAATGGCTGCCATTTCTGCCTCACCAACAGATCATAGGGGTCGCGCTGCTTTCCCCAGCACCCATTGCTCCAAGGTGAGGACTCATCCCCCCAGGAGTGAACTCAGCCACCGCTGGACTGCACACACACGAGTCAAATAGACCTGCAGTAAATCTGCTCCGGGGCACCAGGATGCCATCTACTTTGTCTGATCTATACCGTCTGACACACTTCACTGCAAAAATAAACCCTCACCCAGCATCTGGCACCTCCTGCAAACCATGCCTGGTTGCTTTTATACACATTGCCTGTACTGAAGGTCGCAGTGCTTACTCATTTAAACCTCAAGAGGCAGCGCCATGGGGAAGCAGGGCACGCTTGCAGACCTCGTGGCAAGTCTCAAAGCTTGCCTGAGATGCAGGTGTTTCGAAGCAACCACGTCCTGCCATTTATCTTCTCACCCCGGCTCCACTTCTGCAAGTCCTCTATTAGCCAGTGTTTTGGACCCCAGCCCTGGACCCACATGCAGTGGCCAGTTTCCCATGAGGCAAGATCATCCCTCATCCCACAGGCATGAGGGATCCTATCTCAGCTGACAGACACTGCCACCAGGGCAGCCCCCTTGCAGCCTGCTCCATGGCACCCAGCTCATGCCCAGAAGTGCTGCCATGGGCAGGCTGCTGCTTGTGAGACATTACGTTTGTGTGAGGTTTGAAAAATCAGTTGGTTTTCCCCCCACTTACTAAAGCACAACAGCTTCAAGGACTGGTGGATTTCCATGTTAAAAGAATAAGCAGAAAACTGCTTTTTTTTTTTATTTCAGTTTTAAACCCTAGTCTACCGCTTCCTTTTTCATATTTCCTGAGACCTAGCAAATGACACTTGTAAGAGATGTCGTTCCACAGTTAATCTTCATTCCGACCAAGACTGCATTTACCTAGTTCAGTGCATGGGTAAACTCCTGTTGCAGTTCCGGAAGCTACAAACAACAACATTAATGCATACAGTCGCCACATCAAGATCATACACCAAAAACCACTGTTCACATTTTAAAAAAATGCAGCTTTAAGTAAACACGAGACATTCCGGTTCAAGCTAACACCGTCCCTTGCAAAGCAACTGCTCCCACCTCAAGCAAAGCACCCAACTGCAGTCCTAAGTAAAGAAACTAGCGAGGCTCCCTCAACAGTCAGTGAAGAGCTTCTGGCACCTCCAGTGAGTAATTCAAATTTTTAACATCTAGATTGTGCTCAACAAGAAAGAGTCCATCATCCCCAAGGACAGCAGGCTGCTAGGACATCTGGGCTCTCAGATCACCTATCTGTGTACTCCACATCTGGCAGGGGGGTTGGAACTCGATGATCTTCAAGGTCCTTTCCAACCTAAACCATTCTATGATTCTATGATATCTGTATCCTGCAGATGAAACCATACAGCTGCTTATTAAGCATCTCTGCCGCCCCAGTCAACTCATTACTGAAAAAGATGCAGCCAATAATTATGCCAGAAGCTATCTGAGACCTGGAAAGGAGACCACGCATGACTGCCCTTTTAGGTTAATAAGAGTTCAAACAGTCATTAGTACGTTTATTAAATCTACTGATTGCCTGGTGTTACTGGAAAAAAATGAAGATTCTGGTATTTTTCTGAAACCTTTGGTTTGTTTATTTACCAAGTATACATAACTATGATTCGTCTCCCCTTTGCTCAAGTTTGTGTTGGCTGGGGAATTTTTCTCAATATTTCCTAGAATCATATCAATGCATGTGGAATGTGCCATTTCTTTTAAATGATGCTAATACCTCGGCTTTGAAGCTTTTACAGAACACTGCCTTTTCTCTGCTCTTACACCAAGTCTTTTCCAAAGGCAAGTAATTCCAATCCAGTGAAAGCAAGACTCACTCCCAGTTCCTAGATCAGTTGAAAAAAAAATGCTGAAACAGTGTAAAGTCATCAAAATAACTTTACTGAATTCTTGCAAATCTCTGCCCCTTTTTTTCCACTGCACTGTATCTTCTTAAGCATGCCCAGCACATTACAGTTCCAGTAAAATCAGAGAACTCTACGTATCTCCAGCTCTCTCCTTCTAACTTACTGAGATCATACTGCAAAGCAGGGCCCTGTGACACAAACACCTTGAAACTATAGGAGATCACTTGACCGGTTAAAATACCAAAATCCGAACTGCAGTAAGTGTGATTTTTATTTTTTTTACGTAACACCAAGCACTAAGCTCAATAAGGACAGTAAAATTATTACAGAAAATATCACCTTCAAAACCTATTTCTCTTTAGGCTTTTGTAGTAGAAACACGAAGATCCTGAGAATTAATTTTTTTCTTGAAAGTAAACAGCATGATTTGTTTTGAGTCACACACTTCTCTAAATGAATCTAAACCACATTACTTCAATTGACATAGCAAAGCCTTCTGTTCTTTCTCCTGTTTTGACTTCCAATGCTGGAAATTCATCTTGGGGAATTCAGCTGGATCTTTTCTTATTTATACATCCCCATCAAACAAATTCTGTGCTGCCTAAACTTTGTAGAAGTCTATTTCACTGCTGTTTTCTGGCAACATACAAACATAATAAGGGACTAAAGCCGATGCTACAGTCAGAGCCTCGCCAGCAAGGATGCTGACAGCGTGTGAGAACAAGCACATGCTCCTTTTCCACGCTCATGCTGGAAAGCAAATGCCTGCTCTCTCTTACACCATTATTCATTTTGAGCACAGCCTAATGCTTAAAGCGTCATCACTTGCAGATTTCAGTCTAACTCAGTGGGAATTGCCCGTGTGTTGCCTCCATACTGCAGACAGGAGAAAAAAAGAAGCAAAAAAGTCCTACCATCAAATAAAAATATTGCGGTATCTCCTAACTGCACCAAGTACGAGGTCTATTATGTGAAAAAGGTCTTCACGTTGATCTTTAGGTCAGAATATACTGTCACCACCTTCGGCCTGACCAACAAACCAACCTGTGAGAATTCTCCCTTGTGAAAAACTGATAGGATTTAACTTTTCTTTTTCTTTAAAAAGAGAACATACATCATTCTCTGTCTCCCAGCATGCAGTAGGTGGGAAACAGCAAGGAAACATTTCCTTACTTGCAGCCTCTAGCTACTTCTTCCCTCCAGCTTTCTGCCCTTGAAACACCCTTGCTCATGCAGCCATGGTTTGGGGTTTTTTTGTCTCCTGCTTTTAAGTTACTGTATCTTGATTTTCTTCTGCATTCTTCCTACAATTTGACCCCTGTACAAATCAAGACGTGTGATCAGATAAATCTTTCATCCTGTTTGCACCCAGTCTACCCACTGATGGAAACCTTTTTCAATGCCAACACCAAATGTTATTTTAAAATGAACCGGAGCTCACTGTGGCTGACACCATCACCACTCTCTGTCAATGCCAGAGTTAGCATCCATGCCAGGGACTCGTGGTCATTAGTCTAGTCTTCAGATCCCTGATTTTTCAGTCATCACTGAAATAGGAACAGTCAGCTGTTCCCTCAATTCATTTGACTGGAAGGTGGAGAGCACACCCACAGGCTTTAGTGAGATTTGTAAATGCCTACAGATCAGAGAAACACTAGCAAGAGGCACCTGAACTTCAAAATAATTTCCAACTATTGTAATTTCTAAAGTCCTTTTAAAGTAGTTGATTTTTTTTAATTTTTTTTTCCAAGACTGGGTGTCTACAAGGTTGGGCTTTTTCTTACTGTAACTAGAACTCAGGGACCAAAAGACTAGCTCAGAGACGTACAGACATCACCTACCAAGATCAAAGGTGTCGCTCGGCTTTTTAACCTACCTGGACATGAAGTCACGGCCAAATTTTAGGCATCATCATTAAATGGGCAGGTTGTTTGCTTTCTGGCAGGCTGTCAGCAGCAGTGGGGCAGCAGCTGGGAGCATCAGATGGCCATAGCCTCCCCACAGGGTGCACCCTGCTGGGCCTGTGCCAGGCGAGCAGAGCAGGCAGCCGTGGGGAGCTGGGTTCAGCCTGAGCCCCAGTGCCCTGGCAGGTCTGCAAGGATACAGCCAGGCCGGGGCAGCGCCAGCAAAGCAGGAGGCTGGAGACAAGTGTTCCCCAGCTCTGCCTCATGTTGCTCCTTCGCAGCAGCTTGATTTTGTGTTACAGCTCGTCTCAGGCACCCCGTTTGAAGAAGAGGAAGAGGTTGCAGAGCCCCTTGGTGCACTCAGGGCCATGACAGCCATTCTCACAGCTGAGCCGTGGTCCTTTTAAACATGCCTGCTAGTGCATCATGTATAGATAATGTCGTCTGTGACTCACCTCTGTAGCCAGAAACCTCTTTAACAGCAGGCTGTCATGAATCATAAGGTATTGAAATCTTTTCAAATGATTAAAGATTTCGACTCCACTCTTTTTTCTCTGATATGCTTGCATACTTCTTTAACACAAGCAGCCTGGACAGCAGCACTGACATTGGGGCATGTTGGAAGCCCCATAAAAGACATAGTGTGTAACATACACTCGCTGCATTGACAAGACCTGGCACACAGCTTCAAAACGATTCTTTTGCAAAGGTCGGTAAGTCAAAAAATACATATATTGTAAAACAATATAAATTAACCTCTGTCTGTTCCCCATCACCACAGGCAGCCGAGCTACCAACACACACTGGCAGAATGATCCCAGAAGCACTTTCAGTCTCTCAGCAAGTGTAGAGTTTCCAGAGGAACAAACGCTGGGCTAGCTATGCTCTTCAACCAAAATTTCTTTCATTTTTTAAGCGGCTGTACCATCTAGCATACCAAATAAATCACAATCCTCCACCAGGTCCTAAGATGATATCAATTACTCCAAATTTTAACATTCTGGGCAACATGTTTCTGTCCCTGACAATGGCCTCGACAGAAACGCAAACCCTCTTCCGTTCCCAAGACTTGCACCTAAACTTTGGCTCCTTGACCTTACATTTCAGTTCTCAAAACTGGTTTGTGGCTTGCTTGCTTAAATTGATTGTTTGGTTCCTTACCAAACTTCCCTGGGCCAGGAAAAAAGGAGAGCCATCCTTCCAGCACCCATGGTGTTCACCCCAAGCAGCCATCCCCCTCCTCCTGCCCCTCAAGCATCATCTGCCTTCTTCCACCTCGTGTTGCCCATTCAGAGAGCCGCCTATCCACGGGGCTCTTTCCCCAAGCTTGACACTTGCTCGAAAGCCACAGCTGGGACTCTTCAATCTGCCCCAGATTTCCCTCAGCAGTGAGAAAAGGCTGCTTTTTCCTGTACATTGAAAAGCGTGGGAGTGAGTCACCTTTCTTCTCATTTCTGTGAGCTGGGAGACCTGAAGATCTTGTGTATGCCTGGGGGTGGAAACATGGTGCTAAGTAAAAAGTGAAGAGCTGGGGGAAATGAAATGACTGGTGTGCAACATGAAAACAACGTGAACATGAAAACCCTGTCTGGGTTTCCTTCTTGCCGAGAGGTTCGCTGCACAGCACCCAGACCCTTCTCAGTCGCTTGCCCAGGTTTGCCTTCAGCAGCACGATGCAGCTCGGGTGTCTCCTGTACCTTGGTATAGGAGACAGACCTATCTGAGATGAAATTAAATGAAACACCTTTAAATGACAAAAACACCTTAAAACACAGCCCTTTACCACAGGCAGAGAGATTTCTGAAGAGCAGATTTCCCATCTCCAAGCATAGCCCATTAGGAGGAAGGTGCAAGGTGGCAATATTTAGGTTCCCGCAGGACCAGTGCTGGGGGCCTGCCTGCTTTTCCTGCCATTCTGGTAGGGAAGCAACCAGCCCTTGGACCCCCTGCAAGCTGGAGGGGGGGCTAAAGGTAAGCTGTGCTTGCATGCCTGCGCGCCACCGCAATGCACGACCTGGCTGTGAAAACTCAGCCGAATGCAAAACAAAACTGAGCACTCACATTTGCTCTGTGGTTCCAGTATGTACAAAACGAAGTGTCATGGTGTAACTAACATCAAGTTAACAAATACAAATGGTTTTACAACAGCATCGTGTACCTCTTTTTTCTTTTTCCCTAGCCTGTTGCTTACATGTTGTTAGGACCAGGCTGTAAATATCTGTCCTGCTGAGTAGCAGCTCCCTCTACCAGGGGTCAACTTGGACATTGGTGTGGAAGGTGCTATTGAGCAGAAGAGTGGTAAGACACAATTACATAGTAAGTCCATTTGTTTGGGGGGAATTACAATTAAATTAACATGCGTGGGTTTTCCTCCAAATGCATATCTTTTCCTAAATCCAGAATCATAAGAAAGATTTCTCCTACACAGAAACGGTCAATATTTCTTAGTTTGATAAACCAGGTCAGGTTAAAAGAATAATGCAAGCTCAACAAGTAGTTAATTTAGGATGGTTACTCTTTTTCCCTACTCAAGAGGCACAAATTTTAAACCACTAGTTATAGTTCCAGGAAGAGATTTATCTGAAATGTGGTGGGCTATGTATATGCTATTAAACTGCAGTTTTAGGAGCTTGGACGCATCTTGATCTCAAATTTGATTTAACTTTTCACAAGTTTATGAGACACAGAAGGGATGGAAGAAACAATATTCTGGATCCTGGAAAAATTTAGTCAGAAAAATCAGGTGTCAACACTGCAAAACGTGTACCAAGCGTCAAATCTTCAATGACTGAACTACGGTAGTAATATTAAAAAAAAAAAAAATTAATCCTGTAGTTAAAGAAAAAGATATTCTAACACTTTCTTTCCCTCCACTGTTAATTCAGATCACAAGACTGACTGCTAAATCAGCATCAAAGCTATAGCCCTAGTTACTTTTGCTTTAGTGGTTGTGGTTATTTAGAAAGAAGTGCACAAGACCAGAGAAATTTTATGCTAAAATTTTTAAATACTTGACTTTAGAGCTGCTTACCAGGAAAACAACAGGAAAAGGATGTGGCCTGATAAATGCTTGTAACAACTTAATCAGTGTTATATTTATTCATATGAATTTGATTTAACTAAGAATTAATAAGTGTGAGAAGTCTGACGTACACACATATCACGGTACAAAATTAGCAGTTAAATAAGCTCCATTTTCAGGCAGGAAGACAGACATTTTCAAACTCACAGCAAATGCTGTTCGCTAAAAGCCCTTTAAACCTTTCACTGAAGGCGCAGAAAAAAAAAAAAAGAAAAAAGAAAAAGACAAAGAACGGTGAAACCTCAGCCCCCGCATACCACCCCTCTGAGGAAGCAAGAGACGGCCAGTGGAAATAGGAGGGGAGAGATGGCATGAAGAAGAGGGCAGGAGCAGGGGCTCTGCCTTCCTCTGGTTGAAACCCAGGCGTGGTGCCATGTGTGCCCCTTTCTATAGGGACTACATATCTAACTATGCATACACACTATAGCATATAGTTACATATAGGTACAAAGTCTGCCATACAGGTGGCATGAACCTCTCTCTGCCCTACTTCTGCGGCTCAGGAACACCCTGCACACACCTGCAGCGAGGACAGATGGAAAAATATAAAGAAAGCAGATAAGGACAAAAAAATCCCTCACAATTTCAGCTGAATCCCTGTGAAAAGGTGAGAAGGCCATCAAACCCCTTTCCTATGTATGTGCAGACAGCAAGCAGAGGCTTCATCATTCCTGTCTGCATCAGCCTCTTGCAGCTCTAAGGGTTCTGTCTTAGAGAGAGCAAATAGTAAAAAATGACCCTAAATTTGGCCTTACCAAACAATTAGGGTTACAAGAAAGCATAATGGAAATACAAGCACAAGCAATAATATGAAAAGCCTTTACTTGCAAACGTGATCAAAACCCATCGCTTTCACAGTGTAAAAAAAAAACCAACCCCACCCCACCCCCCAAGAAAAAACAACCCACATTCTATTGAATTGCATTTCTTCCTGTCTCAAAGCCAAGAACATAGTAGGATTCAATGGAACAACACCAAAACAAACGGGATGCAAAACAACGGGTATTAGGAAGAACTGCTGCTTTTAAATCTGGTTATTTTACAGGTTATTTCTTGAGACAAGGCTTGAAGCTTTCTCTCCCCAGCCTCTGCAGTATGAGGGGCTCAGAGGATTAAACATCCCACTTGATGAGTGCTTTTCTGAACATACTTTTAAGTCTATCAGTTATGTCCTGAACGTGGTTCAACAAATGTTTTTCTAAGGACAACGTGACAGCAAAACTATACGTATTGCCCCACAAACATTAAACCTCGCACATTCCTCATTTTATAGGTAAACCAACACTGAGGGGATTATTTACACTGTCAAGCCATAGGGCTGCTGGTTGACCAGCTTCTTCAGGCACTTTGGTCTGCTGCTTTCATTTACAGCAAGCACTGCTGCCAGCCTGCAGGACAGAAACAAGCCAGCGACCACTGCCCAAACTGCTTGGCAAAGTCTTGGCTGATGCGTGCACCAGGGTCCCTGGCTCCTGTCGTGCAGAAGAACACCTCTCTGCCCCATCCCAGAAGGACTCCTCCTTCCCATCAGCAATGGGAAGATGACCACAAGGTCATCAGCAGTCAAGAGGTCAAACCATATCCTGGGGTGCATCGAACACAATATAACCAGCTGGTCAAAAGAGGTGATTATCCCACTGTATTCACCATTGGTGCGGCCTCACCTTGAATAGTGTCTGCCATCTGGGCCCCACAATTTAAGAAGGATGTGAAGGTCCTTGAATGTGTCCAGAGGAGGGCAACAAAGCTGGTGAAAGGGCTGGGAGAAATGTCCTATGAGGAACAGATAAGGACTTTGGGCTCGTCTAGTTTAGAGAAAAGGAGGCTGAGGAGTGACCTCATTGCTCTCTGCAGCTTCCTGAGGAGGGGAAGAAGAGAGGGAGGTGTTGAGCTCTTCTCCCTGGTATTCAGTGTGGGAATGGTTAAAAGCCACGCCAGGGAAGGTTTAGACTGGACATTAGGAAGCACTTCTTTACTGAGAGGTTGCTCAAGCACTGGAACAGGCTTCCTAGAGAGGTGGCCGATGCCCCAAGCCTGTCAGTGTTTAAGAGGTGTTTGGACAATGCTCGTAACAACATGCTTTAACTTGGTCAGCCCTGAATTGGTCAGGCAGTTGGACTAGATGATCGTTGTAGGTCCCTTCCAACTGAAATAGTCTAGTCTATTCTATCAGTCAACTGCTTTTAAAGGAATTAGTGTTAAAAATAGGGCTGAAAATTTGGAATTCTCTTTCTGCGCCCAAACGTAGTTATTGCACAGTAGCTCTTCTGAGAAGAGAGAGCAGCTGAGAAGCTAGCTCTTGCAGAGATACCTAATGCCAAATGGTAACAATGACAAGGGACGCAAAGCTATCAGAAGTGTTCCTCTTCCTCTGCCTTTCATCTGAACTTGAAAGGAATAAGAGAATGGACTTCCTTCTGCATAAACTTCTTGTTAGCAATCAAAACTATAAAAATCAGCATCTCAAAAAAAAAAATCCTTAAAAAAATACCGTATCAAAGGTAAGCAAATTACAAGTTTGTGGAAAGGAAACAAAAATGTACAGACTATTTTCTATGATTCAGAGTCATGTGGGATGCCACACGTGTGTTTCGCACAGGCAAAAGCAAATGCTTTATACCACTGCTTAACAGTAGTCTAAAAACTATCAGCAGCACTGCAATACACTTTAGCAGTTAGATGTTTCAGCACCTGTGCCTGTTATGAAAAAAAATTGTGCTGGCAAGACAAGGCAAGGCACGAAAAGAAGAAGAAATCCTTCTGCTAAATGCACAAGATACCCTTGGCCAAAGAAACCAAATGTTTAGCAGTACAGATTCTTTCTGCAAGTTATATCGTTTTAAAAGAAATAATAATGGAAAAAGAAATGATGAATTATGAGTGCCCGGTAAATTTCCATAATTTAGGTGACTAAATAAGTGCTTCTGCACAAACACCATACCATCAACATGCAACAGCGCAAGATCTGCTTGAAAGCCACCACTTCCTGAGTTCAGCTACAGAAAAAAGGAGGGAGAGAAAGATATTCTTCTCTTAATCCTTGCCGACATCTGCACAGGGTCTAACTGCAGAGACATTATGCTGTCATCACATATATACAGCCTCCCCCTAACTAAAATGTTACTGAAATTAAATAGGAAGACTGAAAGATTCAAATTAACTAAGTGATCACATATATATGGGAAATGACATGAAATACACATTGTCATATTCTTGGTTACGTCTTTTGCATGTTACTACATGGTTTCAACCTTTTCAGCACTTACCAAACGAGAATTGTTAATTCTGAATATAAAAGGGCAGACATACAAAATATTTATGAAGAGTGTAGGACTTCTAGAAGAGGTGTAAACATCCAGACGTGATTGATGCAATGCTGTCTCTCCTGGAGTGCAGACAGGGAGCTGGGTCCCTGGAAGGAACAGGCTAAAAATAGCGTGTTGGCAGTGGGAGGGAGACTTCTGGATTTGGGAAACCACACTCCACTGCAGGTGTCTTGTATCAACTTCGGAAAGTACTTTTGCTTGTCTCTGCTTTGATTCCCCACATGTAAAATGGAAAAGATAACAGATCCTACCTACGCCACCAGGATGACACCAGACCAGTTACATTTACGAGAGGACGGAAAACCCCAAACTAGTCAGTGTCAAGCAGACAAGCCTGTATTGCGATGTCCTGTGTAGACATCCAAATCACCCTAAAAGCGGTGTGGTTAGGCCGCAAACACCACACCTCATCAGCACAATGCTCGGCTGAGCTAGTATTTAATAAACAGGTTATAAGGTTAGCGAAGCACTACGTTTACCTGTCCAACTATGCTTACAACAAGAAGAGAGGGATTTTCATTAACAGCCAAATCCTCTGTGCACTCTACTTCTTGTGATAGCAAAGTTAAACCTTACTAGTACATCATGATATAATAAACATATGCACTGCTGCTGACCTACTAACGTTATAGTAGACCATGAGTTGGCGACTGGCGCAATAATGGTACACACAGTTTACATAATGAAGTAATAGAGCAGAACACAGAGAAAGCAAAATGAATTTTAATAAATATAATTTTTAAAAAGATCCCCCTCCCTCCCCAAACAAGTCTTTTGGAAATACATAATTTTGTAAAAATATTTCCTTTGAGGAACACTTTATCAATATAAATTCAGGGAAAAGTAACATTGCCAAACTCTGCTGTCACTGTATTTCTAACTAATTCATCTCTTCGTGGTAATTATCTAAACTCAGAGGTTTGCTGTCTTTCAATTTCTGCTACCGTAGGAAGACCAGAACACATGATTCAGCTGGCAACCTACCTGCTTTTTCTGTTAAGCAATTCTAACAAACTACCTCTACTAAACAATGGAAAATTTAAGTTGTAGTATCATACATATTTTTGGGGTTTTTTTAAGAAACGTTCCTGAAGCAGCAGTTGTTAGGTAATACAGTTCATTGATATCCATCTGGTTCCCTAAAATACTAAAGACGCATGGATAAAACATTTTGGTATTTTCAGCATAAAGATGTATGTGCATATCATGTTCAATGCATGGCATAGATCTATAAGGCCTCAGTAGAAAAACACTGTGGGATATGGGAAGAGGAAAGTCTGGAAGCTAACTAAGGGAGCCTTTATGATCAAGCTTTCCTTATTTTCTAAGCTGCTTGTTTCTGGAAGTGCTGTCAGCAACAGGAACACAGTTTCTTACACTTTTCCTGTAAACATCCACTACTGGCTTCAGTCAAAGAGATGATGCCATATTAGACACACTTTTTCTCTTGCCTAAAATGACTCTTACATTCTTCCTCAGGTCATTATTTTCTCGTAATGACATTCAACAAAATTCCCTCCCTGTCATGAGGGCTACCGTAAATACGTCTAACAATTTCTCACAGACATACTCTGTGCCATTACACAGGCCCCGGAAACAAGGCAAGGAAAACCAACCTTTCCCATTAAGAAGAAATGGAGCTGTGAGCCATGTGGGGTCTTGATTGAGACTCTCCTGGTCACCAAGGGGTGAACCCTAGAAGGACACAGTTCCTCAGCCATACAAGCAGCCCAGTTGGCTCAAAATGCATACGAGTGCCTTTTCGAAAGGAGGTCCAGTTATGCAGTTATTTTGCTAGAGTTGCACATGCACTTCAGCACCATGAAAAATAAAATGAGAGCTCCCTGATCATCTTCAGTAACAGATTTTTTTCTCACCTTGCAAAATTACAGCTGAAGTGCCTGTCTCATAATGCTGGTGGAGGGAGAGAGTCTTATGGTTTGGAGGTTTGTATGATCTGTTGGGAAATAGCTGATTTACAAAAATGCTGTCTCAAGTCTTTCAAATGTAATTATGAGTTGAAGATCAGTGTAGCTAATGGTTTGAGTAGGAAACAAAAAACAGAAAAATACCTTAGAAGTGTCAAAATGACTCAGACATTAGACTGGAAAGAGGCATATGCTGTCATGTGGTACGTAGGGCCCTGAACTGGGGTGCGCGAGCCCCACTTGAACAGCTGCTCTGGGGAGTTGGAGAATAACTAAAAGTGCAAAAGCTGCAACACAAGACACATCTCCACCAAGTTGTTGCCATTGGTACTGCAGCTTGAGAGTTAGCAGAATAGGATGTAGGAGAATTAATGCCTGAATTGCCTGGACCTTAGATCAGAAAGTAGTAGAAGACTTGGGAAAAAGTTCATTTTCCTTTGGGTTTATTCACATTTCATCAGTTTCAAATTTCACCAATCCCCAAAGCACTGACACAGAAAATACCCACCCTCCTGACCTGGCCTCAGGAGCCCCATGGCAGCATCCCCAGTTGATTTCTCTGTGGAAACCAAAACACATCTCTCAGCAAATACCAGATCACTTCAAAATTAAATTTGTCAGGGCTTAAAGAGATAAATCAGCTCACCTGCTCTTCTCACAAGCAGCAGATTTAGCTTCTCCAGCTTTGAAAGGACCCTTTTCCACTGGGACACTCTTGGCCCTGGTGCACAGCAAAGGTTTGCTGGTGCCTCCCTCAAGCTGTAGCGTCCTTCCAGAGGACACTAAACACCCGTGAGAAGGCCATCGCCTGGGGTCAGACCTCTGTACCGGCACAGCGTCTTCCTAGCTTTGGCCTCTCGGTCTCACCAGCAACCCACAGGCAGCACTTATGGTCACTTCCTCTACAGAAAAGGTCCATTTCAGCTGCTTCTGTGCTTTGGCCCTCTCCATCCGTCACCATCAGAGCTTTTGGCTCTCCATTTTCTCATCACTCCCAGGCTGTCCACAGTGTGGACAGTGGAGCAAACACAGAGGCTGGTGAAGACAAGGAGTCTAGTGCTCAGCTGATGGAGGCAAGTTGTGGGATAAGCTAAGATACAGGTATCTTTTTCTCCTGGTGATCAACCACAGACAGCAACAGAGACATCACAGGGCTGAAGCCGCGATTCTCATTTCCCCTGCAGCCACCAGATGGAGCAATTCAATAACAAACGACTCTGCAGAGCCACCGGACTTAGGTGATTGGACATTTCATGCCAGTTCTGGCACACCCAGAGGCTGCAGCCAGCCCTGGTGGGATGCTGCAATGGTCCAAGGTGAGTACATGGCCCATGGCAGACAGAAGCAAGCTCCTGGCCTATGTACCAGGTGGGACGCAGGGAGAGGTTGGTGTTCCTGGGTGCCACCCAGTGAGGCCTCGTAGCACGACCAAGGTGCTCAAACATGCTCTCAGTGCCCCATGGCAACCCCAACCAAGCCCACTTTAGCAATAAAAGCTTCTCCAAGACCATCACAAGGCTCCACACATTGCTCTTTTGTGGCTGTTGTTGCCCAAACTCCTGCTGTTTCCTTCTGGCTGGCTTCCGAAGCCTCCTCCCCAGCCGAGAGCAAGAGCAGCCCTTCAAGCAAGAGAAAATCCGGGGGCCTGGGGAGGCAGCAGGGAGGTGAATGAAGTTGAAAAGTGGAGAAGACTTGAAGGACATCTGGGGGAAATCAAGGAAGAAAGCAAGGGGATCACAGCAGGGAATGCTCTCTCTTCTCAAGCAGAGAAAATATTTTTCTCACTGGTTAGACTCTGATTTAGATCAAGAAATTAACATCAAGTGTCTGCTGCACAACCCTGTGTAGTGCAATGGTTACTGATTTAGCTCCTAAACTGGAAGGATGTCAGCAGCACCAGCCTCATACTGAAAAGCCAGGAACATGGCACTGCTGTCTGTGGTGTGGTCCGGTGTCAGGGCACAGCAACAGCCTGGCACTACCTTGGGATGGCTGCCATAGCCCAGCACTGCGAAGAGGAAGGTTGGCCCAAGGGCAAACACAGGGAATGAGCAGAGCTTCTCTGGTTACCACCCAAGGATGTGTGCGTGGCCTGAATGGGAGGTCTGTGTGGCAGCGGCAACATGGCAAAATCCTCAAAACTAGCAAAAAAATGCACATGAAACAGTTCCTTTGTCAGCAAAAAGGAACGAGATGATGCATTCAGCATCTGAAATTGCACAAAACAGCAGGTGCTTCTCACACTGGTGGCATCGGTGGCACACACAGAGGCACCAAGGACAGGGCAGAGTTTGCAGGGTGAGGCCCTCTTCTCCCCGGTCTGCAAAAAAAGGGACAGCACAGTCCCTTGTCTTGAGGACTTCATGAAGAGTTACGTCCCATTAGCAGAGAATAGGGCCTGCAGCAAGAAAAGAAAGGTACCTTGGCTGCCCACAGCTTTCTCACCCCTGCATCACAAGTTAAGCTATTAATCAACGGTCTGAGAGTCCTTCATTGACTATCCCAACCTTTCCATTACGCTGCTCACTTGGTTTCATTTTCCCCTCACCATCAGCCCTCAGCAGCATCCTTTTTTACCGTTTCAATTTTGAAGGAAGAGGAGTCTTCACACCATGTCCCAAGTGCAGTTGTACCCCCTGCACACCTTCCTGGTCATTTCTCCTCAAATCCATCCCTAAAAACTCATGACGATGTTTGCTGGGAAAAAAAAAAAAGCAGACCAACCATTGGCATTGGCTGAACTATGACGTGCCAACCCTGACATTGCTGCTTCCTCTTCCTCCCCTTTCCAAACCATCCTTCTCCAGGTGTGTAGCCACATAGGGCTTTGCAGCAAGCACACCCAGGGAGGCATGCCTCTCGGTAGACTCTGGCGGGGTGGACAGTGCTTAGGTGGCACGAGAATATGGGTATCAAAGAGAAAATGAGAGAGAAGAGAAAGCTCCAAGTGTGTGAGGGGAAAACTTCAAATGGGGAAGAGAGAGCATCCACTCCGAGCATTGGTGGCAGTATCAGAACTAGCATGTGCGAACCCTGGACCGGGACAGAAGCGCAGAGAGCGCTCTGGCAACCGGGCTTAGGTCCCATGCTCATGGCAGCCTTGGTTCCCACCACCCAGGCTGGCTCAGGCCCCAAATGCCTTTTTGTGGCAACGGTGGCTGCCTGTGTTGTGTGGGGGTTATTGTTAATATCCAAAGTGCAGTCATGGTCACAGGACCACCACACAGAAGTGAAACATAGCTGAGGAATGTGATGAGGTATTGTTCACTCAGACCTTCTATCATGTTTTTTCCCCTTGGTGGTGTTTCTTTTTTTTTTTTCTTAAGTAGCAATATTTCAACTAAAATACCATGGGGAAACCCCAAGTACTGTTTCTTCTCTCATCTCCTATCCTCTCCATCTCTCTCACAGGCACCCAAGTTTGAATTCAGCCAATATAGTCCTCAGGTTTTATATTTAAGTGGTATGCAGAGGACCAAGCAAAACTACTCCTCTGGCCTTTCTTTCCCCCTTTGTTAAGAAGATTGCAAGCACATATACAATGGGAAAAAAAAGACTTTTTTTCCCCTTCCCCTGACACTCTCCATCGGTACATTCCCTACTCCCAAAAAGGCCAATGGAATCCTGGGCTGCATAGGGAAGAGTGTGGCCAGTAGGTCGAGGGAGGTCATTCTCCCCCTCTACGCTGCACTGGTGAGGCCACAACTCTGGAGATTTTCAAGACCCGCCTGGATGCAGTCCTGAGTCATGTGCTCTGGGCAATCCTGCTTTGGCAGAGGAGTTGGACTAGATGATCTCTAGAGGTCCCTTCCAACTCTGAAAATTCCATGATTCCATGATTCCCTAGGAGTATAAACAGATTTAAGAGTAACCCTTGTCTTTTTTTAAAATACTAACTTGAAGTGAACATTTCAGATCACCACTGAAAATCAGTGACCTCTTTTTCCTTTTTGGTATCATGAAAAGTAAGGGAAAGAATGACAGGGATAGCTCAGGATTTGGCTTAAAGCACAGTTTGACAGCTAACACTACCCACGGATATTACATGCAGTGTTACATGCAGAAAAAAAAAAAAAAAACTTGTAGGGCCAGAATTTCCTTCTCTGCTACTGGAGGCTGTTTTGAATGGGTGACTCAGAGACACTAGCCCCACAAAGCCATCTATTTACATCTTTAAATGAGCTCTGTGTGACATACTATGTACATAGCGCGTGTGTGCAGACACAGCGTGGGGAGACTGATGTTGTAACGGCAATATGTGACGAAACGAAAAGCAGCGGCATTTTGTGCTTTCTGACATCCTGACCAGCAGTTACTTTGCATGCAGCTCACTCCACCGCCTTAAAAGAAAACACAAGTCTCAAGAATTCTACAGGCTAAGAAGGAGAAAAAGTCAACAACCAGAGCTACAGACAGCCCAAAGGTAAGATTACAAGAGAGAATATTTTATTGTAGTGAAACCTTTCCTTAAAAGCTTTCTTCTTGCTACAAGATCTGAAAATGTAAGTATATTTTACATAACTTGTTTTGTTTATAGCTTATCTACATATTTTTTTAAAGAATGAACAGAGCTACCCTTTGTATTTATGCTTTAAATATTTTTTTTCTGTTTTATTTATAAATCTACACAACAGATTCTAGTCTAAAATGCCTTTTTATCATAACTAGATTTTTCTCAGGTAAAAGTCTTGGTAAGAAGCTGAAATTTCATTTCTCTAGACCCAGAATTTCCAATACACACTATCAAACAAACAAACAAACAAACGACTAATGAAATCTCCTACAGAGGCAATGAAATAAAGAACTTTGTCAATATTTATTACTCTCCAGTAATTCCTAAATTAACTTTTCATCCTTTTGGCTCTCAGTAAGGGGTTCCCTCACAGCATTAGGCTCGCAGTGCTTCACTCAATGGAGGGGACTCAGCAGGAACACAGCATATTGGGTTGCCAAGCCTAGACCACCCTCTTGTACCAGGCAGTATCTCTGCCCAGATTGTCAGTGTAACCCCTCACCTGCCATGGGCCACCTAAATTCAGGGACCCAACCCAGCTCCCAACAAACTCTCCAACCCCATGGCTACAGGAGAGTTTAAATCCCAGGCAGCAAACAACATGCAGCTTAACCAGAGGTACTTGTCCCCTGCAGCCACTCAGATCCCCAAGCACTGGACAAATTCAGGCTTTCCTGTCCTTTTTTATTTGGGCAAGGGAACTTCATTATTTCCCCTCAAACTTCCCTCAGTCCCTCGCAGATGGCAGCAAAGCAGGCGCTGCTGACAGGGTTGCTGCCCCACGAAGCCATGTCCCCCAATACTTTACAGGCAGCGGTGCTCTGCAAGGAAGGAGGCTGTGAAGTGCTTTACACAGCCAGCAGCACCGCCTACTGTGGGGACCCAAATAAAACCTGTACCTGCTACAGCAGGACAAAAGCTGCAGATGGATCCCTGCGCCTGACCCTGCCAGAGGCATGCTCTCCTGCACCCACAGCCCTGCCAGCAACTCACTCTCCTCATCAGGCTGGGGTTCTGGAGCTGGTTTTCTCACTTCTGTAATGTGAACTAGTAACTTATGGAATCATTTACTTGGCATCAGTGTATCTTTAAGGAGCAAACAGCCAACCTGCTCTTGCTTCCCAGCAATAATTGCTAGGTTTTTAAGTAAAAAATAAATTTCCTTTGTGCTGATCCTAACCTCTCAAATCACAGCACGAGGGATTTTACCTCTGAAACACTGGGGGAGTGACTCGGTCTGCAGAACAGGAACTTTTACTGCACAGTTGAAACCGGTTGACAAATCTGAAACGAAACAGCATCAAGATCAGTAACTCATGTAGGAAAGGTCAAAGCAGTAACAATTGTAGAACAGTAGAGGAAAATAATTTCTGGGCGCTGACACAAAGATCTTTGAAAGGCTTTATTTGCAGGTTGTATTTGCTGTGAGGGAAGCGGCTGGAAGAGAGGACCAGGTATTCCTGTGCATTTGCATTTGTGAGCGATTCCAGCTGAGATCAGCATTGCAGAAAACAATCGGAGCCTTCCTGGTCCTTATCAGGAGATTCTGAGGGCAGGATCAAACCAGCACCCTTCCTCTAAAGAAGAGAATTACTTCATGACCCCTGCTCAGAGGGTGCCTACCTCAACATTTTTAGTCCCCGCTTTTCGGAGAAGAAACTAGCTGCATGTTTTCTGAAACTCCTGTCTTTGCAGATACAAATTTATCCGCTGTGGTAAGTCTGGCTGGTTTAGGCAAAAGGTTGGGTTCTTAAATCTCATTCTTCTTCTACAGACTTAACCTCTGCTAGAAATAGCCTGTTTGAAACTTCCTGCCTGACTCCTTTTAGCAAGCTTGTCAGAAGGGCTGGAGGTAATCGCAGCCTCTCTTTGCCCAGTGGTGGTGGGAGAGGGTGCAGAATGGCAACAACTGTTTGGGATCTTCACATTAGTAGACATGGGGGACCCTCATGCTCCTGGATCCTCAAAGTCTCTTATGATAGCTTGATTCAGGAAATCTGATCCAACTAATTGCCTCCATCCCCACAATCCAAGTAACCCTAAAATCAGAGGCTGCTACTCTGCCTCTGCAAAGAGATCGCATCACTCCAAGGGGATGGTGTGGTCACCTCTATACTCTGCCTAGCCTAAATTCTAAATTATAGGGCAGCACAGTTTGGGGTAACAGGTAACAGTGCAAGTGAGCCTTGGACCCCAGACAGCCTTGCTCCTCCTTGTGGCACAACCTTGCCCCCAGACCCCTTGGCACTAGGCAGCTCCATATTACTGGGAGCTACAATTCAGCACTCAGCAGCCCAAGAGGAAAAAGCGTCTCCAGGTCTGCAGACACACAAAGACCTCATTGGTCTTTGTACCAGGTCTTAAACATGATCTGCATCCTTTCTTGCAGTGAAGGTGATTTTCTTCTCTTCCAGTGTACCTGGAGAGATGAATGGCACCCATGCCAAGAGCAATATCAGCGCTACCGTGGAACTGTTCCAGCTCATCGTGTACACCCCCACGTTTATCCTGGGATTGCTGTTCAATGTGATGGCTCTGTCATTCCTATTTTTTAAGGTTAAAAAGCTGTCAGAATCTACAGTCTACATGATAGCCCTTATTTTCCTGGATACTTTGCTACTGTTTACTCTTCCTTTTAAAATCGTTTCCTACCACCTTCAGAACAAGTGGAACTTGGGATCTGTGTTTTGCTCCACCTTGGAGAGTCTTTACTTTGTAAACATGTATGGCAGCATCCTCATCTCCCTCTGCATCTGTGTAGACCGGTACATCGCTATCCGGCACCCTTTCACAGCTCTCACCCTGCGATCCACAAAGAAAGCTGCTATGGTCTGTGCTGTCGTCTGCCTGGTTACCTCAGTTGGGACAGTCTCTACTTTCCAACTGCATGGAGAGGGCCACAACATCTCATCCTGCTTCCATAACTTCTCAAAGAGCACATGGGAAAATGTAGGCCTGTTCAGCACCTTGGAGACTATCTTCTTTAGCAGCATGGCAGCCATGACTTTCTGCACTGTTCAGACCATCAGGTGTTTGAGAAAGCATAGAAAAGACAACCCCCAAACACACATCACCAGAGCGGAGAAGATAATGGTAGCAAACCTTGTGGCATTTTTGGTCTGTTTCATGCCTTACCACGTGGCATACTTTGTGTACTTTCTGGTGAAGAATAACATCATTCAAACTAGTTTTCAGCAAGTGCTACGAAACATAGTTCAGGTCACCCTTTGCTGGGCAAACCTGAACTGCTGTCTTGATGGCGTGTGTTACTATTTTGTTTTAAAAGAGTCCTTGGAAGACCGATTACAAAACAGTGAAAACACAGCTACGCAAAAGTCTTGATCCACATGCTGCATGTTAGTTACTTGGGATGATGTGTGGAGATGCTTTCACGGAAAGCACAGGGTCCTGAACTACTTATCTAAGCAATTTACTTTAAATATTCAGATCTGAAAATATTTCATAAAAAACAAAACTAAGTCTGTTCCCAGGAGACTGCTTCTAACTTTTTTTATTCCCTTCCATAATGTTTTGTGTTAGCATTTATGGGTAAAAAGAAATTGAGTTATTTCCTGTAAATGGTGATGCATATGTCTTTGGATGTAATTCTTTATTGTGAAAAAAAAAAAATGTTCATTTATAAGTGGTAATGTCTTTCAGCCTCCCTGTCTATATTGCACCTGCAAACCTCCACAGGCCTTCAGTCACTACAGACTTGGGCTGCTGAGAAACAGAGACTTAGAGTTTACGGTGAAAAGCTTCAGACTAAATTCTGTTGCTTCCCCTGCCCTGATCATGTATGCTCGTGCTCACACACATGCACACCTGTGAGGTTTAGACTTGCACATGCTCTTTAAAAAAAAACAAAGCGATTGTAACTTTAAATCCAAAGGCAGCTTTAAGTTAACATGGGTATAGCAAGATTTCCACGCCATTTCTCCATGGGCTCACTTGCTGTGCAAGGTGCAACACTTCTTGTGCCTACCACATCACACTTCTCACTGATATTGCCACTAGCTCAAGTCCCTGGATAGCTCAGATTAATTGATTATCCCAGTTCCAGGCTTCCTTACCAGCTCCTCTCCTGCTCGCAGGCTTTTCACATATCTGTTCCTTCCTGCTTGATTACAAACCTAGTTTCATGAACAGAGCCAAACCAAATAAGAGCATGAAACAAAAAGCCTGAGTCCAATGTAGTGGCAAACACATGAATCTGAAGGAACAACCCCCACCTTACTGGGGGATAAGAGCAGCCCCAATCCCTAAAGCAGTGGCCAGCAACATAGGATCCCAGGGGCAAAGCAACCTTTTGGACCTCAGAGCAAGCTGAGCTCTACCACTTCCCAAACAAACAAGGCAATAAAAAATAATCCACCAGCAGGAGCCCAACATGCCACTCAGCTATTTCTTATCAGTGCTCACAGACATCTAGATAAACAGAATGACAACATGGTCCCCGCCTGGAGAGAGGCAGCTCACAGCTCTTGGGGACCTCATTGCTGCCCCTTGCGCTACCCTGGTGGCCAGCTGCTACTTTCCTGAGCAATGAGGATGTTGACAACCAAAACAATTAGTTTTCATATTCATGTTGAGCTGGATCCTTGCAGTGTATCTTCTAGGCAGAGATACTAATCCCAGCCTTTGAAGTGTGTTTTCTCTGTACAGTTTTGAGAAGGATAACACACAGACTGTGTGAGCTAGTGACTTTGCATGCGGACACTCTAGTATGTAAAAGTGAAATTTTTTTTGAAGTCACTGTATCTTTGTATGAGATTGTACCACTGAAGTTCAGTTGCTGAGGAGGGAAACACTGACCCGACATAGACGTATGTGTGTGCTGGTGTTCAGAGTCCTTTTGGTGTTCAGCTGATGAACTGTGCTTCTGAGGATACAAGGGCTGTGCATTTACACTAGCCATGTCCTGGCAAAGTCCAAGTGCATGAAAATAAAACCCACCAGCATATTCCAGCAAGAATTCCCTCTCCATACCAGTTGCCATTTTGATTGACTCCCTCAGTAAATTCAGAATACCCAACTACCTTCCCTGCCAGCAGGCACTCAATCCTCATCATCTCCTTGTTCATAACTCGTAACTAACTGCACTTCAATAGACACAAAGGTTTTACCACTGAGATTTCAGATTCCCTTTCGAAGCAGAGTTAATAAATAATAAAATAAAACAGTGCTGATGCAGAAGATGTAGTTTACATTTCAAAGCAGTGGGCCATGACAAGAAGGCCTCCACTTTAACTGAAAATGCCTGAACATAGGGAACAGGGATTTTGTCAGTACCTCAGGAGGCAGAAAATGTCAAAGTATATGAGGAAGCTGATCTCAGTTGCATTTCTATAGCTCAAGGCAGCTCCATTAGTTTTGCTGCCATGACTTCGGGCTTATACTGCTATTACTGTGAATAGAAGCTTTCCTGTAGTTTTATGCTTCCTGTTGCTCAGCTTTTTTTCCATTTTAAGGTATGCCTGTTCTTATTTGTTCGTTATCCTGCTGTCCTTGGTCCCAAAGACCATAAAGTCACTGGCACTATAATTTCATTTAGACTGCTGGTAGACAGTAGAGAGATGAATACCATATTTAGGAATTTTTGGCTTGACTACCTCCCTCCACAATAACACACTGCTTAAAACAAGCAGGGATGTTGACCAAATTAAGCATCATTAAAACTGTATGAAGGACAAGTTAAAAGCACTTGAGACATTTCTTCTTCTCCCAAGCCTTTCCCCTAGGTTCCTCCAACATTACTGGCCACTGATTTTTTTCTAGAAACAGACAGGCTGAGGTGTGGAAAAGCTACTACCTCCCCACGGACAGGGTAAGGCCAACCACTGCCTGAGGTCCCTGCCTCTACACATGGCTCACAGTGCCTCTGCCAGCTCTAAGAGAGCACTAATTATCAGGGCAGGGTAACAACTTCCATTCTAGATTTCTGGGGGAAATGATAACTTTGCAAAGGCAATGTTTTCTACTCAAAAGTCCTCTGCTGGATCTCATCGCTTCTACACCTCTGAACATTCACTTTCCAGGTCAAATCTGGAGTGGTCCGACCCACTCTCTTTGCTCAGGTGGGTAGCTGTAACAGTTTCTTCCTTTGTGGGGCTTTATACCCAAATCATGACACTGGGTATCTAGTAAGACTACATTGCTTTCTGTTCACACCAAGAGAATATTAACAACATAGAGTGCTAAGAAATAAAAGGGAAAAAAATCTGAAAATTTGCAATCTAAAGCCATCACAAGCTTTCCAGAATACAGGTAATGATTCCTCCTGAGGAGGAAAAGAAAGCAAAACCCAGGATTTTTTTCGAAATAATTCACCCCTAGCGACTGAAGACTCATTCCCAACACATACAGTTCTTAGCTAAAAATGGTTAGTTTATTCTGAAAGAAGGAGAACAGGGGCTAGAGAGCTGTTATGGAGCACTTTTTCCACTTGCACTTGTTTTTGCATTTGGATAGTGAGAGAGAAAAGGTTTAAACCAGCACTGAAAGCATAGCGGGTCATGGGAGCTGCTCTACCAGGGAACTTCACCCTTTGGGCCAACAAACCCAATTCATTTGAGAGGCCTGTCACAAGATGCACCCTGCGGCTGCCAGGTTTCTTGCTGAGAGATCTGTCTTGCAGACATTCATGCACGTATCGTATTCACATAAGTAACTTTCCTACTCACTTATTTGCAGGTTTCACAAAAAGACTAGGCGTGTGTTCCAGCAGCTTTGATATTTCACACCTAAACTAGCCAAATGTCCTATTTCCTACAGACTCACTCACCTGGGAAAGCAGTGAAGCTCAAACTTAGGTAGACAATAACTCTGCACATCTGCTTTCCGAATTTCTTTTCTTCTACTACAGCCATTATCTTGTGTTTCAGGCTCAGGAAGGATGTGTTTGGATTGGGAAGGAAAAAGGTTTAAAAGAAAACATCACTGAAGATATTTGCATATAACCACAGAAATGCCAATCAAAGATCTCATCTCCCAAAAATAAAGAATCAGCACAGGTACCAGGCATGCAGTATCCCCTATAGATTTCACTATTGCCTTTTACATTTTATGAAAGATGTCCACATACAATGAATGGAACAAAATGTTTACCATGAGCATCTTTGGTCAGTGATAATGAGAAAAAAACTCATAAAAGCATAGGCTTTTATAGAAATTTTCACATGCATACACTCCTCTACAAGTGGTTTTAACATTTCTATTGCCACTAGAGAGGGTCAAAATTGTCCTTTGTTTTCTCTGCAGAAAGACAGCACCATGAGCCAAAGAAGAATTTGTAGCACTCTAGATGCTAGGGAGAAGCCCTCTGAGAAAACTCTCACAGACAAGAAGTGTGAAGTAGTTAATTTTGCTGTGAAAGTGGAGTACTACAGATAGGCACGTGCAGAAATTGCACCCCAGCTCACTTCACAGTCATTTCCCCACACAGCAAAGCTGTTTGTGTGCTCTTTTCATCTGCTGCATTTACTAATGCTATGAGATGGAAGTCTCATAAAGAAGCAAAAATGTCCCAAGTGACACAATATAGTGACAGAGCATTCCCATTGCTGACCGTGGTGTGACAAGAGACACACAGAGTCCTTGATGTGTCTGGTTTTGGTGTGAGGACACTCTGACTCTCAAATTCAACCTGTGCAGCTTGCTCCTAGATTTGCAAATGGCCAGTAAAAGCTACAATTCAATCAAGTGCTCCGGCTTGCCTTACTCAGCCCTGTCTTCATCCACCCTTCCCTTTTATGTGCCTCTATCTTCAGCTTTACGGAGGCACTGAATTCTCTAGAAAAGCTGAGACTTTTCCCTCCATTGCTTTTCTTGCTCACTGAGAAACTTCTACCATGGCAACAAACTCTAATGAATCAGTGTCTTTAGCTACCGTGACAGGCAAAGGACACCTACAACTGCTCCATTTATCCTTCATTTTATCTTATTTATTCTTCTTATTCTGATTCTTATACACTGTCACACCATAAGAATGACATTTACCACATTGCCTAATATGAAAAAAAAAGTTGCTGTGGGATACTGATACAACCAAAAACCTATGAGGAACCAGAAACTTTTCCCAGGAAGAAAAGCTGAATCAGTGCCATTTGCAGACACCAAAGGATGTGAAACCTCACGTCTGCTGTATGCCACAGATTCCTATTAATCCTTCTCTCTATTCCAAGACAAAAAAAGGCATTAAACTGGGATTATACTTGAGAGCAAGTATCAGCAGTTTAGAGTTATAAACACTGCCAGATAATTGTTAATCCAAAGCATTACAAACCCAGGAAATCCAGTTTAGATTACACTTCAGAGTTCACCAACACAATCCCGACCATTCCCCGTTAAGTATTAACTTTGTGACTACAAGTAAAGGCACCTCCCAGAGACCAGCATCTAACCTCGTCCCACTCGGCCAGCCATCATATCTGAGACAATGAAGGCCAATATTTGAAATAGCTTTATTCAGTTTAAAGAGGAGCTTAGGAAAGCATGAGAAGTTGCAGACAGCAGAGACCAGTCTGACTTCATTCATGCTAACAGGAAGTGCAGTGGCTCAAAAATGTCACAGCTGGAAGGGGGCAGAAATTAAAGTAATGGGACTTTTGACAGATCAAGGTCACTGTGGCTGCAAAAACCCTGCAGACAGATTTGTTTTCCTCATGCAGAGTAAAATAACTTGATATTAATAATCAATATGCTTATGTAGACCATTTTATATGCGTAGTGAGAAGATAAAAGAAAGCCTGAGTTATAAAATGCTCTTCATCTCACTCTGAGCTCAGGCTCTCGCTGCCGCTCCTGCCTGCAGCTGCGCAGAGACCTGTTGGGACCTTGGGGCAGGACCCAGCTGTGTGACAAGGCATGCGTGCTCCCATTTGAGATGCCCTGGGGTATCCCACCCAGCCTCCAATGCTGAATCGAATGGGGATGGGCTATTCTGGGCCCTTCTTACCTCTACCTGTCTCTCACTACAAAAATCATATGAAAGGATGGGATGTTACCCACAGCCTGACATGCCTTGATGATACCCACACCCTAACACACCTTGCCTTATGATTCCTCAGAAAATCACATTTAGGCTACAAGGAGTGGGAGGGAGGTAAAGCAACAGGCTGGACCCATTTGCACTTGTAACCAACTCCATGCTATAGTGGCAACACAAAACTTAACCCTACACTCAGCAGCAATAGTGAGACCTTTAATGCCCCCCGCCTTTGCAACACAAAATACAGAGGCAAGAATAATACGTTCCCTTGTTTTGGAACAATGGGGCAGAAATCAAGCAGTACCACTGAGTGTTATCCTAGATTTCATTTCTGGACATAATCACACTGTTCACATCATTATTAAACTTCATGCTATCATGGGTCTCTCAAATTAGCCTGTGTCACTTGCCTTGGATGACCACATACACCTATCACAAAACATCTTAAAAGACATGCCAAATCTCTCTCCCACTTGTTGGCAATCAAAAATCTGATCCTGTGGGTAAATACACCCATTCTAACTTCTAGTCTGTGGGGTTGTCTAACTTGCACAACACAGCAGCCAGACCCCCATCCTGCAAACTATTCTGTTTGCATCAGATGAAGTGTTTGTTTTTCCAGAACTCCATTGCATACACCCAAGAATCTTATTTTCAACATTCTTCCTAGTAGTATTATGTTTACAGCCCAGCTCCCACCTCATGTTTACATGTCCTTTAAACACAAATGTAAACAGAACCACATAGGTCACAATCTCGCTTACCAAAGTTTTGGCAAAACTGTTCAGGGTACAAATTATTATTTTCTTGGATAAATACAAAATGTCAAAGCAAGAAACCTTGAAGGTCATCCTGACTGGGAGCTGAGAGGAAGGAAGCACTTTGCTGGTCAGTTTGAGGACACCTAGGAAAGTCTTGCGACATTTTGAGTATTAATGAATACATCACAAAGTACCATTAGGCAAGTTTCCCAAATCCAACGAGATGAAGAAGTGGCACCACAAGCCTACGGCAGGTGGCAAACCAGCCATGGAACAGAGCCGTGTTGCAGGCAGCCCACCGGAGCAAAGGGGCAGCAGATCAGCACCTGCAGCTCCAAGATTCACAGCCTCCAGGGGAGAATTGGGGTTTTGAGCACAGCCAGAAGCAGCACATGCAGATTTCAGTTCTTTAACGGCTACATTTGCCCCTTGGAGGACTCTGGGGAAGCATCTCTGTCAGAAAGGTAGTTCACCGATGTAAAATATTTTCTGTATTACTGCACCTCACTCTCCATTACAACCACATTCGCTCAACTTCTGCTGCATACTTAATCCACCTGAAGTTAGAAACCCTTTTCTATATCACAATCAGTTGCTGTGTAAATGAGCCCAGGATCCCGGACGATTAGAGTCTGGAGGGTCTGATTTAATTGCAGTCCCTGGACAGACTCAGACTCCAATGGTCAATGTCCAAATAAGGAATAAGTAATAGGGATGGATCAGCTCTTGAGAAACAAAAGATCCCATTTTCATGCAAATAGCATTCGTTAGGAAGAACAATGAAGGAAAATAAAGAAAAGTCAGAGACAAAGCAGCAGAATCCTTCTGGGCTGAAGGTTTTTCAAAAGGCATCAGCTGCTCCTTTTAACCGTAAACAAAATTTCAGAATGTTTTTAGATTCGCTTTTGCATCCCTAGGTGGGAGTTGGTAGATACAACCAAAAGCAAGTGTCCGATTTGCTCTAACTTTCTTTTTGTCACTTAGTTCCTATTCACACCCTTAGATGCAAACAATTTTCAACATCTGTTACCAAACTTTTAAAGGAGAAAGAAACTTTAAGAAAAAAAGAATTAAAAAAAAAAAGAAGCAAAAGAAAAATGCACTAAAAAGAAGAGTGGTGGCAAACAACAGCAGCTCTCCTCAGCAGGTGCCGGTTGTGAAAAGCTCCTTTGGAAGATCTTGGCAACAGCACCCTCGACCCAAGGCGAGCGAGTGCCAGCAAAGGCCGATGGTGGGAGACAATGGAGGGCTGAGGGAGCGTCTCTGAGCAGGCACAGCGAGCTACAAGTGGCGGCGCAGCAGTTGGCATCACCTGCAGTAGAAGGCAGAGAACATTTAAGGCCCTGTGCAAAGCACGGCTACATCCTTGGAGAAGACTCCAGCCTTAAACTGCAACAGAGGTAAAATGCCAAGAAAAGTTACATACAGTGACAGCTCTTTGAATAAATCACGTATTTTGCACGTATTTCTCTCAACAGTTTTGCAATTTTTTCCATGCTAAGCCCTGGTGACATAGGACAGCTTTTTTCCTCTTTTTTTTTTTTTTTCTTGCAAACTGCACCATTGACATCAGAGCACAGCAAAAGCAAGTCACTTCCAACACCCACGTAGGGAAGGGCTCTCTGCCGCCCAAGCGTTCGACTCTGACCACACCAGCTACTTCTTTTACCACATTTTTTAAAATCACAAAGCAACGACAAATGACAAAGAGCTGCCACCCCTCATGGTGCCGCTCATCCCCCGAGAGCCAGCTGCAGCACCGGCCCTTTCTCCTCCCGCCGCCCTCTGCCACAGCTGCTTTGTTTTGTTTAAAAAAAAAACAAACAAACAAAAAAAAAAAGCCATCCACCCTCAAATACTTTCCTACATAACACCACCACTTTTGGGATTTTGTCTCCACAAGACGAGCTGGGGATCCTGTTTTTGCCATGACCCCTGACAAGAGACCAAGGGATGAGGTCCAGACTGTGCCCTGACGCAGTGGCCCGGGGGCTTTTAAATACAGACAGCAAAGGATTTAACTCTTGTCTCTTCAAAGCCATTTGCCAAGTTCAGAAAGAGTTTCAGTCAGAAAAGCCATAATGCTTTTAAAAGTTTCCTGTACCCAGGGAGGATTTGCACAGAAACGCTCACAGCTCCAGCGACAAAACACTGCCCACGGGGCCACGGTTCTGATAGGAAACAATGTGGTTTTTGACATTCAGCTATTTGTTTAAGCTTCCCCCACTTACTTCGTGTTTGGGTGAGCTCCAGGACATTAACAGAAGTGGATATAAAACCAAACATGAGGAGGATCGAGGCACGGGGCACGCAGGCCCGAGCCAGCAGCTCCTGCCCTCCCTCAGCGCTGCCGCCATGAGCCTCCACCTCAGCACGTCTGTCGGCCAGCTGAGGTGAGTCGCAGCCAGGAAACCTGTTGAATGATGGAGGGTCATTTGATGAGCTAATGACATGCTAATTTAAGCAAGCAGCCCAAGCCCAAATGCTATGGCACAGGTGCTGAGCAGCCCTCAGCCCCTCACTCTGCTTGGGACCAGAATCAGGATGATGGCGGCTGCCGAGCCCTCAGAGGCAGGCGTCAGGCACGGAGAGCCTTCTTGCTTGAAAAAGTCACTCTTTTTAGCCAAGCTGGTGGACGCAAGCAGCAGCCACCATGCCCTGTTACAGCAGCACGAGACTAAGGTTACGCTGCCCACAGGTTTCACAGCAAACGAACCGAACGCGCGGAGAGGTGCACATATTAGATAGAAGGCATTAATCGATTTTACAGCTTCTGCAAACAGCCCCACACAGAGCTGCCCTTCCAGCAGTCGTAGCATAAAAATAGTGGAGCACTTGCTGTTAATGAAAAATTAGGGGAAATAAGTGAACTGCACACGTACAGATCCAGCACCTGCCCTGTGGGCAAGCACAAAGCGCTGCTCTGGTGGAGGCAGCTCTTCAGAAACAGCTACGCCGGATGAATTCAAATTGTCAAGGAGATTGATACCAAATATTTACCTTTTAGTGCAATTAAACAACTTCATCAAAAGCACTGAATGAAAGCAAAGTGCATTTCCTTTGCAAACCTCATTACAGAATCGACATGCCTTCCTCTCCCCGCTTAACATTTCAACCGGCCAATTCGATGTTTGGTACCTGCTGTTATAAAGCCAACCAGGTTTGAGTTTGTTGTTTGCTCATGCATTTCACAGGCTAACACTTAAATACTGGGGTGGGGAGGAAGAGAAAGCATTTAGATCCATGACATCTTAATTGAATGTGTTTTTTGAAGCTGTTATAAAGCTCAGAGAGAGATGGTCCGAAACACTTATTGCAAACCTGCCTCATGTTTCAGAGGGGCCCAAGCCACATTGTGACTGCCCGTACTTCTGTAGTGCTCATTTTCCTTGGAGAGGTGCATGAGAATCAGTTTTCCATGTCTCCTTTCCAAATACTGCAGTGCTTCTCAAAGCACTTTTACCAGGCAATTCTTCTTTCACTGCTCAGCAACCCAGCCTGCCGCCGCCAAGAGAGGAGCCCCTCCTGGCAGTGCAGGAGACACGGATCTCTTCAACTGAAAGGAGAAAAGTAGCGGAAACAGGGCAGGAGACAGAATATGCTCAATTTGCCCTCATTTCCTTCTCAGGTCCTGGGCTCAAGCAGGGGTGAAACTGATAGCTGTGACCCCTCAAACATGCAGCTTGTCCCTGAAATAACAACTAAGTGCCTGATAAAGAGAAAGACCTGCTTAAGGTCCATCTTTGTGGCTGGCAGGTCAGGGAGGGAGCACACAACCAGCCAAGGCATGTGGACGTTGGATGAGGCTCAGCGCTCATTCCCAACACTCGCCATCTGGCATGACAGCGGCAAATGCAACAGTCTGCCCCAAAACGGCTGCCATTTCCCCACGGCCATCCAAGCAGGTCCCAGGGGATAACAGCATTTGCCCCAACCCAGACTCCTGACTTAGGGAGGTCTCACAATGACCTTGCCCACAAAAGGAAACACAACACATTTAAACAGCATTACTGCCATCGGTGGAGAGGGAAATCACTTGTTTGTTGTTCCCAGCCACATTCGTTGCCCCAGGGAGGAGCAGACGAACCCTCCTGCCTCATTTACACTGTGGCCACCTGTGCGCAAACCTGTGTGGGTGCCATGGGATTTTCCCAGCATTGCTCAATAACTGGGTGTGCTGTTAGTTTTTAAGGAGGAGGTTGTGTTAGCACCTCAGACCCCAGCAGGCAGCCTCGAAGGCTGCAAGCCCTTTGTGGTATGTGCCCTACAAAGGCACTTGAGCCCCCCCCAGCAAGCTGCATGCATACTGTGACACATCCAAAGGGGCATTTAAAGTATATATTAAAAGCTCCTTATAATGCAGGGAGTCTTCAGTAGCACTGGGGAAGGCCACGGACGGGGAGCGCTTTCTGAAGTCTGGAGCCAGCATCAAGCCCCCTACACCGAGCCCCCTACTCCCTTCCCCCTCATTTAGTCTGACAGCCCCAACCGACTCAGAGATCTTGCTAAAATCATCACAAAACCAAAAGCAATCAGCTGCACAACCTGTGCCATGAGCAAGCCGGCAGCATGGGGCTGCCAACCCACGCAACCTCCCCTGCTTCCCTTGCTGGGAGCCAGGGCTGTGCAGGCAGCCGTGCAAAGCCAGTCACAGCTAATGTTAAAGCCAGCTTCTGTATGTAGGGGTCTGCACATGGTTTATTCCTCTCTGGCCACTTTTTTTTTCTTTTGGACATTTTTGTAGCGACCGTCAGTGTTTATTCTTAGCTTGTGTAACAACACATCAGTCTACTAAACTGCTCCCAATATTTGACCTACAAAACGACGAGTCCATTTTGAGACCAAGCTGAACTCAGCTAAGTAATACAAAATGCTGCCGTAAGTTGCTACTTTCAGCAGTCAAAACCAAAACCACAGCTGTGTCAGGTCCAAACCTTTCTCTAAAGGGCAACTTCATCAGTCTGTATTTTCCAATACTCCCCCACAGAGACCATTACCATGGTGCTACTGGTTTAATTACCACAAAGGCCGCTATACGTTCAAAAACAATGAGCTGTGATTTTCTTTCATTTCTCAAATCCAGCTTGCCAGCTTTCTTAATGATGTGCATTGCTAAGTCACTGCCCACTCGCCCACAGGCACTTCCCAGGCCTCCTCAGTACCGTCCGACCCAGCCATGCCGGCAGGAGAAGGTACCTTGGGGGCCAGCAGCAGGCTGCACCCCCCAAAACCTCTGCAGACTTTGCAGAGGGTAACACTCTGACAATGCCGCTGACACAGGGGCATTTTCAGAAGGCAGCCCCATGTATCCACAGTGCCAAAGCAAGTAAGCTTATAGCTGCTTCTTTGAGTTTTAACACACAACAGTTTCTGGAGAAGGGCTCACGAGGATTGACTGTCACTCTATCACCACAAAATCACCATCTGAAAAGAGTGAGAAATGAGTTGGGGCCTGATCCAAAGCCTTTACTGTTACTTCACTGAGAACAAGTTGCTCCATGAATAACAAATGGAGGAACAGAGTGACATCCTAGAGAAATCTCTTTAAAAGATGACAAATTTTAAGAGGTTTTCTTCAACATTAAGTTGTCTTCTTTCTTGAAACTTCTTTCCCTGGTCAGACCCTAAGAATATTTCAATCATTGCATAACATGATTTCAATTAAATTCAAATACGGATCTAAAAGTTCAAGTATGAAATTACATACTCGGCCTTTTCACATTAATTAATCCAAATGAATAGAATAACATACTGGCTTCCACTGGAGAACATCTTTGTGCGAGCGAGAACAGTTAATTAGAGCTGGCACAAACACATTCCACATTCACTATGAATAATAATATTCCCAGAGCAAATATTCTCAGCAAACTTAAGGAAACAGCTGATTGTTTATTCTTCAACCCACCCATTTCTTTTAAGATTTCAGCAAGAGTGACGGAGTTAAGTGCTGGGAATTGTCAAGCAGTCCCTGCACCATGTGCTCTTCCTGTCTGCCTAACGCACTCGGCTCCAGCCCGTCCTCTGACGTGACCTGCCTACAGAAGAGGTGTGTAAACATATATAATCAGTCCCAGTTGCAAGACTGCCTTGCATGTTCTATCATCTCTGCTGTATCCTCCCGTTGTCTCCAGCAGGCCATTAGTCACAGCCCAGTGACGGAGGGGCTGAGGCTCCAGGCTGTGCTTCACCTCTCTGCAAGTGTTTTGACCGGGGACGCCACCTGGGGACTATCCCCCTTGCCACCTTGCTGGGGAGAGCTCTGTCCCACAAGATCCACCTGGGTGCTGAGAGGAGCCTGTGGAAAAGGGACTATATGAAAGGAGACTGTGGTGATGGGGAAGGTCGTTTAGTGATCGGCTGAAGCTGCTGTGGAGGTGGCTCCAACCGAAATCAAGAGATATTCCTTTAATACAGGAGACACTGTGAAAGCAGCAGCCACAAGCGAGAAGACAGGGACACCCAACTGGTATTTCTGCTCAGCGCTCACCTCCTTACCTGCAGACACAGCAAGTCAGAACCAACATCATTTCAGAGCACGCAGAGAAGCAGAAATGTGCCTTAGTCCTCACGCAGAGAAGCAGAAATGTCCTATGTAAAAGGGGCCACATATACAGCAGCCAGGAAAAGCAACGGCCAGTATCACCCCATCCTAAAGTCAGTCTTGTTTTAAAAAATACCAATCACTAAAAAATATCTGACACACAAGGGTGTTCATATTGTCTAACTTAGGAGAAAAAGGTATGCAGAAACTCCTAAACCAAGCACTCAAAATCATCCTCTAGACATGTCCTTACTCTCTGGGAAGCAAAGGCTTCATATTTCAGTATGACAAGTTGGATGGTCCAAATGTCACTCCAAGCTACAGTCCCCTTTTCAGTCGCATTGGGCCCTGCTGGCAGTAAGGCTGGATACTGGATAGAAAATAAGTGACTTTTCCTGTTGTGGTATGAAGCAAATTAAAAAAAAATTAAAAAAAAAATTCAGATCGGACCAAAATTAGGTTCTTTATCTTAGGTTTTTCCAACACAAAAAAAATAGCAATGTTTTATTAACATTTTGGTCAACATAATTTTTTTTTCTTTTATTTTACAAAAATTAACAGTGCTTGTTTTATTCCCATGTTACTTCATCATTTTAATTCAGCATTTTTAGATAAAAATTGTTTCAAAACAAGAAACAATAACAATTACTAAAATATTAGAACAAATGCTTCAGCTTAACATCAGGGAGTTTAGGTGCTTCCACCTACCTTTTTATGCTAATTTTTTTTCAGCTGAAAATATTCACTAAAGCTCAACTTGTATTTGTCAGCGACTCTCCCCTCAAACTCCGATTTCTGTTAATTTAATATAGAAAACATTCCCTCCAATGGACCTGCAGCACCTCATTGATTTCACAGGGACATGAATGCCACCATCAAGAATTATACTTACCGAAATGATGACAAACTGGCATTTTCCTGAGACCTGGGACACTACCTCGGGAAGCTATTTTTGGTAGATTATATAGCTTTTTTTTTCTCTGGAAAGCTGTGGCAGCATCCACAATACTTACTTTTATAATGTCCTAGGTGGAAATGAGAAGGATGGCAGCAAAATGCTCGGGAACAACTTGTACATCCTAAGGCACATATGTAAGTACGTATAAGAGTGAGAACAGGCTTTCATTAGCTTGGCATCAACATAATATATCAGACAGCTGTTCACGTTGAGCTAAATGGGCTGTAGTCAACTCCCAGTATGGACACTTGAAAGTCTTGTAGACCATAATAAAATGGGGACTGCTCAATTTTCAGTTATGTGCGTCAGGGAGCCATTTCACACGGTAACGCTTGACAGGTATTTTCATTCTTCACAGTATAAAAGTGGCCCAACAATCCCTCTTCATCCCCAAATCTTCAAGGTGATTTGCAGAGAGCAGCTCCCTGCTGCCCATACCAAGTCAGCGTGGGCAGCGCAGCCCTTCAGACACCCAGGACACCCTGTGGACCAGCCACCCCACATCCGTGCTGGCAGTGGGCAGCCAACCCCCAGCAGAAGTGCTGCGTGGGATGCCTGTGAGCACACAGCTTCCCGTGCCTCGTGGCATCAGCAGGCTGAGAGTGGACAGAAGTGCCCACTGCCCATGCTTGGTTGCCCCTTCCCAAAGGGCCTAGCAGCCCTCCCATCACCTGCCCAGAAGCATGTGCGATACATCAACAAGATGCAGCTATTCCACCCACCAAAAATGGGATCCCCATCATGCTGGTGAAAAAACAGGTCCTTCAGCCTCCTTGCTGGGGCCTATGTAGTCCATCGCAGCCGAAACATTCCTCGTCCCAAGTCCGCAGAAATCCCAATGGGCTGCATTTCATAGCATGGGACTGAACTGTGAATGTAGCTGTAGAAGACTTGTAACAAATCAAGAGCTCATTTACATTTTAGAAGACACTGAGGTCCCTCCCCTCAACTGCTAATTTAATAGGTTTCCAGTACTTTTTTTTTTTTTTTTTAAATCCAGAGTCTGGAAGCAGATGCTCCTACAGTTACACCAAAACTTTGACTTACTTAGCACTGCCTGGCAAAGCTATATAACAACCCCTGAGCTGTACTGCAATATGCAAGTACTAAAAATAAAAGGTAAATTATATTAGGTGCTAGCTGCTATCACAGTGACCCGTACCTTGGGGTTTCAACTGCATCTCTGTCACACAGTCCTCCTAAAGCAGGCTTTATTGCCAAGCTTTTGTATGTGCCACTGTTCAATCAAATAAAGCAGCCTTCTGCTAGAGAGCGTGAGCAAGATTAGGAAGTAGAACTGACTTACTTCAAGTCTCCTGAGAACAAAGGGTGATTAACACAACCTCAAGAAATGAAAAACTGAGTAAAGAGTGAATGTTCAAAAGAAAATGCAAAAATTTCACAATACAACCTGGTTTTCTTCACACTGGAAGCTTCTCGAGGTGGCTATGTTTAAAGGTAACTAGATTTACTGAAATGCATCAGTCATGTTCTTAATATCAGCATTTCAGCCTTCAAAAGGTGGAAATGTCTAAAGGACTCAAGAGTGACACGGAGTTGCTTCCTCAGCCCAGCGCTGATGGAAGGAGAGGGCTGTCGGGCAGAGTTGGCTGGGCCAGCGCAGGGGAAGAGGCTTTGGCAAACACAATTACTGCAAGATGCAGACCTCTTCTGCAGAAGAGCAGACGAGAGGAAAAAGCATCCAGATACTGATGAGGTAAATGCAAAATGCAGCAAAAATGAGTGTAACAAGCGAAACATGAAGTTCCTCACCAATTGACTAATTTTGGAAAGAGGAACGGTCGAGTTCAGGAACAATATTCTGACACTTCCCTACCAGAAGGATGAAAGAGGGGGAGAGAAAGCTCAGAACAACACTAACAGACCCACATCACTGCGTGCAGCGAGGAGGAGGGCAGCCCTCCGAAGGCCTGTCCTGCAGAGCCGAACAGAAGGCAACAGCAGGCTTAGGCCACATGCAAACAGACAAATTTCCATGTAGAAGTTAGGCAGCTGGAGAAGCAAGGCTGAGCGTGAAGATCAGACACCCACAAGCCACCCAAGTAGCAGAGGCACCTTGCTGCTTCACAGACCTCCGTTTGGCAGCGACTTCTGCACCATGGGCTGTGCTTAGGTGTCCCAGGGAAGCACAGGGACAGGGGAAAAGCCCCTCAGAGCCTGCAGGCACAGGCAGGCTCCACCACTGGGGGGCTCAGCCACGTCCCCATGCAGCTCTCCCATCACCATGGGGAAGAGCCTCCACACCGCAGCATCCTCCCACTACGCAGCTCCAAGATGCCACCAGGCTGGCCCCCCCAGAACGACCTGGCTGCTGCCTCTCCCAAGCGACAGCTTGGTGGAGGGCACGTGCTTTCCATTCCGAACAAACACACACTTTACATATCAGAGGTAAAAGATTTTATTATCCCATGGATTTTTCCTAAGAAGTAAGAGTCCTACCAGACAAAATATACAAAGCATCTTATGTTTTCTTTCTAGACAACTGCATTCTCATCCTATGAAACAGAGACCAAGTTAGTTCACCTTAAAGAACCAAGGTTTGTCCTTACAGCTGCGGGACTGCACAGTTAGCATATTCAATGACCAGTTAATTCATGCAGAATCAGAAGGAAGGGGAAAAAGGTCTGTATGCTCACCTGAGTGCGGGCTTAGGTTCCTAGAAATGAAAAGAAACGTGGGGCTTAAATTTACCAGTGTGCAGTACTTCCATTAAGCGAACCAATTCTCTGACCTTTCTTGTCATCCACTCCGCAATGAGAAGTAAGGGCGAGTAGCAAGTTATCGCTGGAAGAACTCAATGCTAGAAAAGCAAATACCCCTCCAGAGCGGGAAACTTTCCTTACCAACCCACATGAAGTACACATAATTCTTCATTTTACATCAAGCTTAAAGCAGAATGAAACCAAAGTGTCCTCCTCTACCTGTTAAAACTTAATGTTTATATTTGACTATGTTTATACAAAAAAAATTAATTCTCAGCCTCTAAGGACATACTAATTCCTATTGCATTACATGACCCTCTTGAGATCCTGTTTTGTTTTTACATAATTAACTCACAGTATAAAAGTTTTATTCTAAAATATATTAACTTTTTTTTGGTTCTGCTGAGTTAACGATTGTACTTGCATTTACTTTATTCTTCCTCTTCTGAAACAACAAGCTCATTTCAACAGATGGTGAACAAGTCCAGATTTGCTGGAAACCAATTAACAAGAATGCGCCAAGTTGAAACTCACCCCATTCTTTCAAGCCAAAAAACTGCCTGCATTTCAAGAACCTAATTAGTTTTAACTATATTTATGGAACAAAGGGAAGAATATTTAATTACTCTGCAATTCTTCTGTCTGATGATCAATAGAAATGCAGTTTTGTTCACACAATTTCTCGGCAGTATATTGATCAGCTGAATCTTGCCTTGTATCAATATCTGTACAACAGTGGTGCCTGCAGATAACGTGATACATGGCTGGACTACAGTAATTACTATCAAAACAGCTTTCATCAGAGGAGTTATACAAGAATACACACTCTGTTAAAATAAAAATAATTAAAAATTCTGCTTCTGCACTTGCCAGTAACTACCAATTCTGCTGCTGACACCACTTTGTACGGAGGCATGGCACCCCATCCCCACACAGATGGGATCTCGACAACTCAGGAAGAAAGACCTGTGTGAACATAACTCATCTTTCCAGGCAAGCAGAGCTGGCCAGGACAGACACGGGGCTGGAGTAAACCACTTGGCTCCACCCGCAGCCACGGCTTGTAGATGGGACATCAGTGGAGCTTTGGCACCTTGCATCAAAGATCCACCTCTTTATTTAGTTGGGCAAAGTGACAGCAGATCTGCCCAGGAACCACAGCAGATGCAACTGTGTGTTAGAAAAAAAGGCTACGCAGCCTTGCACTTCACGCTCCGCTTTGTGGCTGGGGAGCAGGGACATGCTGTGCCATTCCCAGCCCGCCTCACTGCCCCTTGCCCTGGCCTCCTGCCCACCCTGAACACCCATCAGGATACCCTGCACTGCTCAGTGGGTCACGCTGAGACATGCTGCGTTCAGGAGGAGTCGTGGTGAGGGGCGAGTCCAGGAGGCCAGTCATACAAACAACACATAGTGGTTGCTTTCAGTGTTTGAAAATCTGGTCTTCAGGGGGACAGCAGACAGCAAGCTGGGACTGAGTCAGGGGTATATGATAGAGATAATGACACATTGTGTACTAATTGGCTAGTAGTGATACATAACCTAAAAGACGGGCTTGATAAGTTTGCTGAAAACCAGACGAAGCAAGAAGTCTTGTGATGTTGTCAAGGGCAGCTCCTGATAATGAACAAGAACCTGTCTGGAGAAGTGGTTGAAACCGACCCTGCGGTCTGGACAAAGACCAAGGAAGAACTGAGTCTGCGCAAAAGCAAAAGGTTACTTGCGGTGATGAAGAGGAATCATCAGCCTTCATCCTCACGACCCTCAGCGACCACCACCAGGAGGCAATGCGCAAGCGTAGTTGGGAGGAGTTTATGAAAATGATGTATTAGAGTTAATTTTAATATGAAGCGGGGACAGGTCATGCATATGTATAGGCATATTCGGAAATCTTATGTTTATGTGATTAAGTACTATATATATTTGAGAAAGCTGCTGCATTGGGCGCGCACGATTGTGGTGGGGCGACCCCCCGTGCTGCCCGGCACTGAATAAACATACCTACTTTACAACCATCTCAGTTGTGGAGTTTAATTTTCGCATGTCAGGGACCACCACAGCATGGTTTGGCAGAAATCCTCCCTCTGCTGAGCTTTCTCAAACATCCTGTCTGTAGCCTCACAACTATTCTTTTCCTAAGTGCATCTGGTTATGTATTTCTGGTCATTACATCAGCATCAAAACGGTAACCCTTCTCTTGTACATACACCTTCTGTCCGGGTGCCAATGCAGCCTCAAAGCATTATACCAGCCTGAAATCACTCAGCCAGGAAAAGAGCACCTATTTCCAGCACTCCTATTTCTCGGCCATCCCTTTTACCCCAAACCTGCTCCCAAAAGACATTCCTGTCCTGTAACTGCATCTACTCCCAAGTTATCTTTGACCACTGTGTAAATTTAAGCCCAGCAAACGTCTCAGGTAGGCAGCAGGGAGAGAAGAGAATCCACTGTGAGGCCACAACGGACCCAAGAAGTTATAGCTGCACAAGCAGGGGAGGGAGTAAAAAAAAAAAGTAAGACAGATTACCATGTCTAAAGAGAGGGCTGAGAGCATGTGTGTGCATGTGTGTGCAAGCAAAGCCAAGGAAGGTTACATCTGGCGAGTGGCTTCATGACTTTTTGCAGATAACAGTTTCGACCACAAAAGTGTTTTCAAAGTGACGAATACGATGACAGTTTCCAGCCTCACGTCGACTGATACCTAGACATGATTAAAAGAGAGGAGAGGGGAAATTCAACCAATTATAATCTACAAGAGCCACAGCAAGTCGGGGAAGGAAAGCAGATGAGATGCAACAGCTGAACACTGACATACAGGAACAACACAGCCCATATGAAAAGCAGCATAACCGGGTCTTTGGAAGAACAGTCATATTCTCTAGGCCATGGTCCTGCAGTAAGAACTGCTATGAGCTGGGGGAGCCGCGTGGAAAGAGCTGGTTTCAGCTGACAGCATCTCAGTGTTATCTCAGAGACCAGAAAGCCTCACAAAACCAGCAGAACTCACAGACTGGTACAGAGCACAGCTCTAAATGCAGCCAAGGAGGGCTTCAAATCGCCACTGCTCTGGCTGTGCATGCACTGATCCTGCTATGGCCTCAGCCTCCCCGGGAAACAAGGAATGCTCCCCACACCCTTAAACCGCAGGACCTCAACTCTGGGCAGCTCTGCCAGGCGGCTGCTCCCCTCTTATGGCAAACCCAGTGGTGCCCTGCTGACAACAGGACCGTGCCCGGGCTCCAGGAGAGCAGCAGCCAGTGTGCCGGCAGCCCCGTGCACAATTGCGCAGCTTCTGTCGGAAAAGCAACCACGAACTACTGCCATGGCAACTGCTACACCCAAACGCTCTCAGCATCCTGCAGCTTCCCCAGAGACACAAACCCAAACTGACTGTAGGTTCATGTTTCAGCTAAAACTTTAAGTATACCAGTATCTAAAAACAAATAAATACAAATACTGAAATTAAGGAGTCTTTTGCAGCAATATTACCATTTGTATGTAAGATGGACATTGCTGATTTTCATGAAATCATTTTAAGGTAGTCCAGTGTTCCCTCTTCATAACTTTTTCCATGGTATTAAGAACTTAATTAAAGGCAATTCGCAGATCTATTCTGCTCTGAATAGCTGCCGCTGAAGCGGGTGTCTCCATTAGGGAGATTTTCCAAACGGTTCCCAACAGCACTGCAATTAGTTTAACCCCAGGAGCCCACATGTAAATGAATTGCTGGCTCCTGCAACCATTTTCTCAATGTTTCTATTAGGCTGATAGCCGCAGCAATAGAAACACAGCAGCCAGCACCCATTTGCAGCAGCACCACCCCAGATTTGGGTTTAGATGAATTAGACAGGAAACACCTCAAAAGATCTCCTGCATGTTTACACCCACAGGGAAACCTCCCCTCTCACCAAGAAGAGGCCAGCATGGCTGTAACAGCAGAAATAACGACCGTGATGCAGGGGGAAAGCAAGTTAGGACAGCTTAACACAGTGAGGCTCTTACGTCTCCTCGTGCTCCTCCGCTTCAGCCTGTAGGTCTCCTTGCCGCTGCAGAGGCGGTAGATGAAAGAGCCGAGCTGCTCCATATCACTGACGTGCTCAGTCGCGATCATCTCCTCCTGGATTATGTACGTCTGAGGCAGGTACGTCCCTTTCTGAAATGACAGTTTCCACCAAAATAAAGCACAAACAGTGCCATGATCTCCTCCTCAAACAGAACTGTCTCAGACAGAGTGCCAAGGACAGCCAAACTGCGGAAAATTCACTGAGAGCTCAAACTCCACTTACCGAGGCCGGTTCACATGCTTGCCTGTCCTTGCTGTAAACTATCCCATGCTACTAGCACAGGGCGCACAAAACGGATTAGATCCAAAAATTGAATGTTCATGTGGGGGATGAAGCCAATGTAGGATCAACCCTGTTATAAACTAACCCCAGTTTTAAAGGAGGGCACACAAAGCCGTAACTCTGAGAGCACAATGAACTCATCTGGAGAGGGATCAAGGCTCAGCCAAAATGCCAGGAACTCCCCTGAAAATGTGCATTTTACATTGACTTCAAAAGGCAAAACCCAAAACCACCAGCCCTGCTCAGATTCCAACAGTTTCCTGAGTTTTCCACATTTCCCCCTCCTCCTTGGTCCACTCAGCACAGCCACAATGATCTGTTGCCCTTATTGCCCAGAGGAATGGGGACTAGAGATGGGCCATGGGCAACACATTTTGAAACACCACCCTGCATGGTAGCGCTAGGCACTCAGGGGAAAGTGCGCTCTCAGCACACTTCCATCACCCCAGGGACACTGTTCAGCGACTCTGGGGCAATGCATGAAGGCAGCTCATGCCAGGGACCGAGCTGGGGCAAAGCAGCACACACAAGGTCCCTGCTGCTGGGGTGGAGGCCGCTATGAAGACCAGGGTGATGAGTGGGGTGCCTGGTGGGGGAACATGGCAGAAAGCCACCAGGGGCTGGGAAAAATAGGGAGAGAGAAAAGGGGGTACCTGGGAGCACCCTGGGGATGGAGGCTGCCTCCTTCCCTGCAGGAAAGAGATCTACTTGACATTGAAGACTCTCCGCAAGCTGATTCCTAGGGGCTCAGGGCATCTCGCAGCTGTCTGGGCACCACGGTGGCAATACGTAGCTGTGTTACAAGTACAGCTTGGGCTGGGGCGCCCTTGTGAGCAGACTAGATGCTAACTAGGCCATGAAGCAAAGACTCATTTCTGGTCCCTTTTACTTAAGAAAAGTCAAAGAAATAAAAGAATGGGCAGATCCTGGGGTCAATATAAGTATAATCAAGTGGAAAAGCAAGCAACAACAGCACAATTTCAAATACCACCTCTTCAGTTTCCACCACAGGACTGGTTATCTCCATAGAGATGTACCTGGAAACACGCTGTCTTAACTTAGCACGGTGCTGTTGGGCTGGCACAGGCTACTGGATCGATAAAGCTCTCCTCTAACGCTGGAGGACTAGACTATTAGTGGAAGTTTGTACTACACTAACACAACAGTTCTACAAGAAATTCAATTATTGATTCTCAGTGGGAGAGTGCAGGAGAGGGCATGCAATACGTGCAGTTACTGGCAGGAGCTGTCATGTTAACACCTGGGGCTGGGGCTCAGGATTTGCTACATCCTTGACCTGCCGAGATAACTTAGAGAGACAGACACATGCACAGAATCCAGTTTCTTCATTGTTTTAGATTTAAATAGCTGTGGCAGCTGAAGTAGTCAGGAATCATCGTTCCTCCATCGCAGGACTGTGCAACAAGGATGATACCTGCAATTCTCTGCCAAGAGTTTTAAGAAAACTAAAGCTTTGAGCATCTTGCATTCTGGAAAAGGTGTGGATCTTCCATCATTTAACTGGGTCACCTCCAATTTTCTGCTGCTGTGCGGGGGGAGCATCCCTCCATCCTTTTCTCTCAGGTGCTTATGCAGCCCTGTTCACTAAACTGTCACACCTACACAGAATAAAGCCTGCAAGAAGCAGCAGAGCTGCCATTTACAGGCAAAAAAATCAGACACTAGAGGCCTGGTAATGCATACATAGGGACAGCAGGGCCAAGACCTGGGCAAGACCAGGGGACAAGTTGCCCGCACGCAGCAGGGATTGCAGAGCAGGCACAGGGCACGTGGCAGCCACACTACAAAGGGGCACCCTGGCACCAGGCTGGCCAGGGAGGAAAGGGCAAAGGAGGTTCACTGACTCCCTGTGCTGCCCCAGCCTGCCGGAGCAAACCGCTAACGTTATTTGCTGCACTGAGGTTTGGTCCTAGAAACAGGACTGAAGGCACTGAACATCTTCAAAACTCAACATGCAGCTGGAAATTAGTCTCATTCATTAGGGACTTGACTGATTCAGAGATGCAGAGAAGGTAAAACTCTGAGTCCAAGGACCAACGCAGCTCATCCAGCATCCAAACAGGAGCACTTCTGAGCAGGGGGGCAAGCCACCAGGTGATGAAGGTCCCTGCAGCAGGAAGAAATTTGCCCTCTCTACCTGACACAGGCCACCAGCAAGGCCCTGCCTGTGGACATGAAGATCACAGGCTCACGGGATAATTCAGCTGGAGAGGGACCTCAGGGCTTTATCCAGTCTGGTCTTGAAAACTTTCAGGGATCTCAAGGAGGCAGCACAACCTCCCTGGACAACCTGCCTCACTGTCCTCATGATGCAAAACTTTTTTCGGAGCTGAAGACCTNTCTGGTCTTGAAAACGTTCAAGGATCTCAAGGAGGCACCACAACCTCCCTGGACAACCTGCCTCACTGTCCTCATGATGCAAAACTTTTCAGAGCTGAAGACCAAGCTAAAGACTTTAACACAATGTCTCTAAGGTGCATGTTAAAACCTTCACAGACAGATCAGGCACTTACCCATCCCAATAATCAGAAGGTTATTTAAACCCACATCTGCTTTGTACTCTCTTTAAAGAATCAAACACATAAGACCATTTAAATTGTATTTTTATCCCCTTTCCAAATTCAATTTCTGATAAAGGCAAAGCATCATTTTTATTGACTGTGAGTTTATATCCGTTATTTTAGGATGTGACCAGCATTCCCAGTGTCCCGTTTTTTTTCTGGGGCTGCACTGTCAGCTTGTGCAATCCTGCCTTTTCCATTTCCCTCTGCCCCAGGGACTGGTCACCTGCCATGGTCAGAAGCTGTGGCTGGTTTGGAGCGAGTTGTAAGTAAGTGTGCATTGTACCCCAGCAGGGTTCCAAGCGCATTTGCCAGACAGTCACAGTGCATGAAATTGTGAGGACTGCTAGGAAACAAACTGGGAGTTTGACAGGGGCTGGGGATCAGGCATCTCTCAAGGCACAACCTTTCGTCTCTGAGCTTAACCCCTATTGCATGTAGCAGCAAGTGAGCAAAGGGAATTTAAGAAAGAGTAAAAGTTAGATTGGGGGTGGTTTTTTTCTGTTCTTTTAAATAGACCTGCACAGAAGGGAGTAAAAGACCCAGGCTCAGCTCTTTGCTTTACCTGCAAAAGACTGAGACAGATATGCACTTTCTGCAGTCTTAAAAATCCTGGTTTTTTTTTTTTCCTGGTGTTCAGATTAAATAGTACTCTATTTTAAGAAGACTGCTTTCAGTCACTGCAATAGCATCATGGGCTTCTGAACAGAACAAAACTGCTGTTACTAAACCCAATTAATGCCTGCTGTGAGCAAAACTGCATGAGCCTGAGCCCAGTGTTGCAGCCCACAGCACAGCGGGGAGGGCAGCAGAGATTCCTCCCCAAAAGGGGGAAAGCTGAAGGCCCGGTACTCCCCAGGGGACAGAGAGCTCTGCAAACGGCAAACCGCAGCGATAATCACTGCAAGAGTGAAAGAAGGGAAATGTGTCTTTTTTTTCCTTGATTCCTACAATCAGTAAACACCAGAGGGAAGGAATCTGCTGCTTCTCTGTGTCACCCTTGTCAGGTTGATCCAGTGTTACCACGCTGTCTGCAAAATTAATATTTCAGCTAAACCCACTGAAGCCTTCGCTCTGCGGGAAGGCTCAGCTCTGTCAGGAACAAGGCTTACTTCCACAGACACAGCAGTTCTGATTTCCCACAAGCTTCCAGCTGGCACCCACAAGCCAATTCAAGAAAAGCATGCAAAATAAGTAGGATTGTGGCTGTACCTTCACGTTAACCAGCAGCTCCCACAGGTTGCGAGGAGGCATCACGATAGTGGTGTTCAGCTCGATGACGTAGCATTTATCCAGCGTTATGTCATGATAAGCTGTCAGACCCTGCATTCCAAGCACAGAAATCAAGGAATTGAGCCCTTCGCAATTAAACGTGGCTGTGAAACTGGGTGAAAAGAGGGAATTCAGGGAAGACAGGAAATTGCTTTGAACAGCAAACCTGTCCCAGGACCTCCCTACCAAGCAAGATGAGCAGGTTAGAAAATCTCAGAGAGGGCCTTGGGAAGGCGGACAGCTCAGTAGTAAGACCATCATAGACATTTGTGACAACAGTGATAGCACTAGGCCATGAGCACCGTGCTGGCGCACCCCAGCTCAGCCCTGTGCTATGCCCCCAAAGGCCCCAAAAGCTCCTTACTCGCTGGAAATCATGGATGATATCTGCAGGGTCACTCCCTCCAAACTGGGGCACTGGGACATTGATTTGCTCATAGTTCTCCTCAAGGTAAATCTTGACGTCTTCGTGCAACTCCAGCTGCCCTTTGAACGGCGAATACAGCGAGTCTTCATAAAGGACGCCGCAGTGAAACACGCTCTCACGAGGCAGCTGTGGGGACAAGATCCAGACAGAGGTACAACACTCATACACCCCACGCCGCATTAACAGCTACAGCAAACATGGGAAGAAACGTACCCATACTGGGTAAAAACACTCTTTTCAAACCAATGCTTGAAGCTATTTCAAAATCAGCCTTTTTCCCAGAAAATGTTCTTGATGAAGATAGTGCAAAACACCCTTGCGAAATAACCACGTCTCCCTTCCTCCTAGCCAGGTCCAAAGGGAATAAAGGATTCTCTGTGGGATTTCACAAAGAGTAACTCAGAAAGGCCAACTGACTGCCTATAGGCTCTTAAATTTCATAACCAGGATGTTCACATCCCACCATAGACATGGCTACCAGTAACTGTATTTTTCTACATAAGGCGTACAAGTTTAGGGCGAGCAGAGCATAACTTCTAAAGGCACTTGTAACTTGGAATGGCAAATGGACCAAAAAAAAGCAGCTTTGCCTCATTGCAAAATAGAAGCTGCTGCTCTCCAGGGCTCCAGAAGCACAAGGTATGGGCAAGAGAGCTAACACAGGGTGAGCCATCAAGTTTGAGCATGAGGATCACAGGGACAAACTGCAGCCATTGGAGACTGAGACATAAAGCCCCCCCTCGCCTTGGTCTCCAAAGCATCTCTGACCACACTGAACAGCTTTGCTGTGTAATTGGATACGAGCTGTCATTTGGTATTGCAAGCAGGCAGTTGGGGTGACACCAGGTGGTCCCAAATGGACCAGCGGGCATTTCCCAGTGCCATTCGGCACACGCCAAGGGTAGGTTATTGACTGGGTGATGGACTGAACGCTGTCCATAACCCGGTTGAACCTTCCCTCAGTGCCGGGGGCTTCTTCTCATAAGGAACTGCGTACACAAAAGCCCTGCAACAGGGTGCCATCACACCAGCACAGTGGTGTGTGGGAAGGACGAGCAGCCCTGAGGTTGTCATAGGGTTTCCAGATCAGGTATAAATGAGCACAGGTAATAAAGCACTGATGTATCTTAAAACAAAGATTGCAAGTTAATTTGACAGCGAGAAAATTTATGGAGCAAGGGAGTGTATAAAAAGACTATACTGCTGAGTGGATAAGTGCTGGCTGCAGAGACGAAAGCAGCCGGCGGTCCTGGGAGAACTCATTCACTATTAGCTGCTCTGCAGCAGAACGAGGGCTTCAGTGCAAATCGATGCTCTGGGGTTTCTTGGCTAAACACTCAGCAAGCCACAGAGCTCAGCAGTTTTCTCCTTAAAAAGCAGCTCTGCCCTGTCTCGTTCCCTCTGCTCTGACCCACCACAACGCTGCCAGCCCAGCGCCTCAGTGGGCCAGGCTTTGCAAAGACTATGGGGAAGAAAAGGTGCTGAATTTTCACTCACTTTTCACTTCTCACTTGCTTTATTAATAGCGGCACCTATTTTTGTTACACCTCCAGAGTTTTGCTGTGCTAGGGCCTGAAAGACCTACTGCAAAAAGCTGTTCCCTTGCCTGTACCTCCCTGATCTCTCCAGGGCTTGCTCTCCCCTCACAACAAGCTGCACTTTCAGACTGCCTTACCCCTGACAGCAGTGATGTTGGGTATAAAAAGTAGAACTGGCAGGATACTTTTATGGCATTAAAAAAAAAAGGCAAAACAAAGCCACAAGGGAGGGGAGGAGGAGGGTTTCTAGAAGGCCTGGCAGTCGGGATGGAGGTGAGCCTGAGCATACCACTTAAGACATGCCTCACCTGCCGTGCCCAGAGGACTGGCTCCCGAGTTACCGCAGTGCAAAGCACCAACTCTTTCAAAGACTGAAGCAGCTTGTCTGGCTGCTCCCGCTGAAGAGCCAGCAGTCCTTCCCAACTCGCACCTACCTGCGTGATGAAGAAGTATCTGTACACATACATCGATGCGAAGACCAAGCCCAGGAGCAGTACGAGGAGACCCATGGTCAGGTAGCACACTCCGCTGAGCGATGTCCTCCGGCCCTGTACCGCAGGAGCCGGCTCCTCCTGCGAGACAAAAATGAAAACATTGGTCAGCTGCCGCTGCAAGGGATCAGAAAATCAACTACATTTAATGCAAAGGTCGCGCATGGGTTTGTGGCGTGCAACTTGAAGGGGGCAGGCACTGTCCTGCAAAGTGACTTCACATCTGACAGCATTCTGGCGAGACTTAAACACTTCTTGTGCATTTTGCTCTCCCACCCCACCTTATATATATTTTTATTTTTTATATATATGTACACACACACACATATATGACATGTGTGTGTGAACATACACACATATATGTATACTCTGCTTCCCACCAACTGCTCAGAACAAAGTCAAGCTTTGTTTCAGTGGGCGATAAGGACTGACTGAAGAAAAGGAAATTAGGAACTAACAGTTCCTGGCTACTGAATGTAACAACATTTATGTATTTATACACAAAAAAAAATTGTTGAAATGCTGCCACTTTTGCAGAATTTTTCAGGGAAAATTTTTGAGGTGGAAATTACTGGTCTCAGAGAGGTACCTCCTGGCTCTGGTGGGATGAGCCTACCCAAACACCTTCCAGGAATATGGTCACAGCATCAAAAGAAAACATATCTGCCATTTTTAGAGCACTGCCCAATCTATATAGACAGTAGCCAGCTCACCTCGTTACAGCCCTCAAAAAGGAGGGCAGTGCAAAGGCAGGATTACCGCCTGGGGACCACTCATCCCAGCCTACCATGCTCTTGTTTTTACTACCAAAATAACCCTCCGAAATGTTAAGCAGCAGGATGTAAGGCCTTTCAGAAGCAGATGAAAGAAGCCGGTTCAGAGATGCCCCAGTTTCCACACAGAAGAGCTGAAAGCTGCCCTCAGCTGAGCAGGAAGGCAGGGGAGAGAGGTGCCAGGGAGGGCTCCTGCAGATTAACTCCCTCTCCGCGGTACGTGATCCGATGCGTTTGATTAGAAAGACACTGTCCCCACAGCTAGCCAGAGATCGGTACGAACTGGAGGAACAGATTTAAAAGCAAACAACACCCTCTCATTTCAAAGACGCATCACTTTTAAAAGGAAGAGATGTTTCTCCAGGATAACATGGCCAAAACCCGCAGGGCGGTGCAGGTGCTGAAGCCCCAAGGGGAGATGCCCCTCAGTCCCTGCCACCCACCGCTGGCGTGAGAATGCTCTGCACAGCGAAGCTCGCAGCAAACACCTCTTTCCACGTCCCTGCCATGGAGCAGCCCTCACGAGAGCAGCAGTTCAGTCCCAGGCTTGGAGGCATCTGGTCACTCCTGCCCCGAGACTAGAGCACCCCAGCATCCCTGGGACACCCACGGGGAGCCCGGCAGGCAGGGATCCCCCCACATCCCTGGCACCTGAGCTCCATCAAGGTGTAGAACAGGGGCAGAGCCAGGATCCGTCAACCCCTTTGCTACCTGCTCCACTCCCAGCCATCACGGACTGCTCCAGCTATCGACTTTTTCTTTTCTAGCCACATTCAGACTGATAACCACAAAGACCAAATTGCTTTGGGAGAGCAACAATTCCAGCACGCCTCCAGGAGAAATTAATCTATATTTATTTCTCCTTCATCCCAGCTGTTGAAAAACCCACTGCATCTCTATTCACCGCCAGCTCCCTACACTGAAGGATCAGTGTAATCAGTTTGTCGCTGCTCCTCCAACAAATAAAGGGATGAGCAAACCGAAAAGTATCACATTTTAAGTTCACTTCCAATCTCTCCCTTCCTCTCCTTCTGCAGACAAGGGGCAGCAACCATGAAAAGCCACAAAGAAAAGAAAAGAGGAAAAAAATCCCATTACTAGAGAAAGTTGAAAGGCTCTCTGACATGAACTGCTAGGACAGGAAAGTCATGCTATATGTCAAGTGTTTCACAAAAACAGATTTCCCCAGATACTTGTCATCAGAGAAACAGTGCAGACAGTGGGGTGAAGAGGAACGAAAAGCTCTCCAGCTACTGACACTGAAGCACGGCTGAGAAAATGTTTAACACTCCGCCAGTGAATTACATCCGAGAGGTGCCAGGTTCCTGTGACGGATTATGGACTGCTCGCCTCCTCGGTGAGCTGCAAACGCTGACTCCACGGAGAGCTTGGGGAGAGGGTTCAGAAGGACACGGCAGCTCAAAGAGAAAAAAAAAATATTACTCCCACTGAAAAGAAAAACTGTGTTGGAAGAACTGTAGGGAAGTTCTCGCCCTCGCTGGTTTGCTATTTGCTAGAGCAGGTCTGTGCCCTTTGCACAGCCAAAGGCACAGCGAGACATCCCACCCCTCACCGCCAAAGCAGATGAGTTCAGCTCCCTACAAAGCATTCCTGGCTTTGGGAAAAGTGCCTGAGTTTTGCATTTTGGGAGAAGGTGGGGGAAGCCAAGCAGAGCTTTGCCCCAGGAGAAGTTACAGAACACCAGGAAAAATGAAAAAAACCCTCAAATTCTGAGGGAGGAAAGAAAAACTCAACAGCAACTGTTCTGATGGAGAGAAGATTAAGGCAGGGAGGGTAAAAATGCTGCCAGGGCAGGCCAAGGGGAACAATTCACCACAGTCCTGCAAAATACTGTATAAAAATCACCTGTGCAAACCCACACTGAAACACGCATCTCCTTCCCCAGTCCAGCAGATTAAAAGGCCACCAGCCTTTGTCACAATGAATGAATTCCAATTTAAAAGCAACTACACATTAGCCAGCACCCGAGCTTTGGGCTGGAGGCGTTCTCAGTGCTGACAGCCTGGGGACTGAGCAGTGCACTACCTGCTTTAACAGCATTTCACCCAGGATAACAAATCTTCACCAGGTTGGAAAAATCCAGGCAGCTTCTTCCACAGGCTGCTGCCTCGCTCATGCCGCAACGTACCTCCTTCCCACAGGACTGCCACTCCCTGCAGCAGAAACACGGGTATTTTAAAAAAAACAAGAAATCCATCGCAGCTGATTTCCATCTGTTCTTGCTGTAGGAATGCCTGGCTCCCCAGCAAGGGAGCAGTTTTCCCCTAAGCTAACCTTATCATAAAGAGAACCAGGCAGTCCCAGCAGCAAGCCATCTCCACCAGGACGACCCCCAGGACCAACTGGCAAACCAAACCCTGCACCATGCTCATGCCACAGGGCAGACTTTGCAGATCTGGCAGCATTCCCAACCTCCATGAATTTCAGTAGTGGGGAAAAGAATTAGACTTGGCAGTGGCGTTCTCCTGAAGAGCAGATCACGCCTTCGAGATGTGCGTTTCCACCAAGGACAAAAATCAAAATATTAACACGCAAAAATGCTGTGCGTTCACCAGATGTTTAACAATATTCTGTAAGAATTCATTAACCAGACACTCTTCTTGCAACAAGCCATCCTACTAATTTTCTGCCTCAAACAACTATGGGGTTTTTTGCCAAGAGAAATGGGAAAGGTTGGGGTCAAAACAATCCCTGGGCAGAGGCAGGGACAGGTATTTCAGTTAGCAAACGGGCTTTCCTTTTCTTTTTCCGTCATTTTAAACACATTATTCCAACAGATGGGCATGTTTTACACAAAAATCAACATAAAGCCCTTCCTCCTGTCTCTGGGCTGTGCAGAGGACAAACATTCATTTGCTTCTCCGTGAATAAATGGATGGAAAAGCGACAGCAGCAGAAGAAGAGCACAATGTCCACGCGCTACAGATGTGCATGCAAGGAGAATGCCCGGACAGGTCCCCAGCTCTGCAGAGTATCCCACTGCAATTTCAAGGCAGGAAAACCCTCCCACTCCACACGATGATCCTTTCTTTGCTTCGTATTTCTTGGCACCACCACATACCCCAGCACCGGCGCAGGCAGCAGAAGCCGCCACTTTGCTGACCCAACAGAAAGGCCCAGGCCAGCTCCCTTTCCAGTGGGAAAACTGGAAGAGGCTGCGGGCACTGCTCCTTCCCCTGCAAAGCACATCTCGCTCTTCCTCCGCACGGGCAATGGGGGAAAGCATCCATCTCTCAAGGAGAGCACCCGCGCATCTTGGTTTTCTGCCAGGCATTGTCCTGCTAATACTTCATCCCACCGGGCGAGAAACAGAGGCAGCTCCAGCACGCAAGCCTGAATAACCAGACATGCTGACGCGGCTCCAATTTGCAGGCGTGATTGCTTCGCAGATACTCAACCCAGCACCCGGCAGCAGACAGGATACTGCAATATAAAAAGGAATTCCTTTCCTTGGACAAAACAGGCTCTTCAGTACACTCCAGCACCCTGCCTGCTTGCGGGGATGGCGCAGGAACAGGCGGCAGATACCCTGATGGGAGAGGATGAAGTTATGATACAGACCATTCGGTAGAGGAGGCCTGAAGTTAGACTGAGAGGGGAAAAGAAGTTCTAATTCAGTCTTTGAGGATTTTCTTCAGAATTTCAGGCCTTGCTGAGGACATGATGAAAATAGCTGCTGTCCTCTTATCCCTATTTGTTACTGAATGGCTGAGGAACATCTCTCCTACAAGGGGGTGGGCGACAAAAGCCCGGCTGTGCTTTAAAGGCGCAATGTCCGATCCATAGCATGGAAACTAAATCCAAAGGCCAGAGTAAGACAGAGCGGGGAAACCATCAATGCCTGCCAGGCACTGCCAAGGGCACCCTCCTGGCTTCACGGCGCTGAGCCTTTGGACGTGTAACACTAGCAGGGGCTGCTAGCAAGAACCATACCCGGTGAGGTGTTGCCCTTGATATTTCTCATGAACACAGTACAGGGTTATGAAAAAGAGGTATTTGATTCTACTGCTCCTTCATCACCGATGTCTTGCTGAAGATGACAGAAATGAGGAAATTAAAGGTGTCGTGTCATGCCTTGTTCCCTCCTGAGTCGCACACCACCTCGGCAGAGATGGGCTCAGCTCACATCCTTTTCCTGCTTCTTCAGCTTTGGAAACAGCTCTAAGTTCTCCACAAACCATTTTTCCTGCATTTCTGAAGCACACAGGTTTGCAATCTTTCATTTTAGGTGTAGCAGGGCCTGACAAACAGGGGACACAGCTCAGCAAGTGTCTAAATATACACCCCCAATAGCAAAGAAGCTTGGGGCGACTAAAAATAGTAAATGCGATTTTGACGACTGACAAGTGAGAAGAGAAATGCGATGCAGAGTAAATACTCAAAGGGACGCAGTTTGGAGAGGAGTGCTATCTGAAAGGCAGCAAAATATGTCAATCCCTCTCTGGGAGGTTGCTTGTTTCAAGGGAGCAGCAGCCTGACCTCTCAAAGTAGATGATGTACTGGTGTAACAACAGACACTTGCCACAGGCAGCCACGGCTTCCTCAAAGGATGCAGGCTCGAAACCTATGAAACCCACATCAGAAAATCTAACTGATCTCACCGTTTACTCATTTCTGGTAACCAAAGGCCAACAGGGACTATGGAAAAAGAAAAAAATCAGTTCAAGGTCTCTACCTCCAGCACATCAAGTCCCATATTCACAGTTAAAATCAGTCACCTCTTTACAAAACGCAAGGACTTGCAATAGCGGCACCTCCATTGACTTCATATGGAAAAACCCCACAGCTGACTGGTGGAAAATTGTAGTGCTGCCTCAGTGGGTGTAAGCTGGTATGGACTGACCTCTCCTCTGATACACCGGGCTCAACTTTGAGTGTCACCTCTCGGCAAAGCAACCCCCGTGTCCGCACCGATGCAGCCTGTTCTTCCTGCAGGCGAAGCAAAGCCCTCGCCATCCACCCACCCCACAGACAGCATCCCTACTACCTGCAGGTGCTGGGCACTGCCAGCACTTACTGATGTCGCTCTGCGTGAGAAAAAGCACTGGAGAGTTTGTGGTATAAACTGTAGGGCAAGGAGATCCAGACCTGTCTCCCAGAGACAGCCTCTCCCCTATTTAGGCTCCCAAAGGAGCTCGGTGGTGAAGAGCCCCAAGGGATGGCCAGAGCGAGCAGAGGTGGCCAGCCACGGTTTGAGACTGGAGCACCTGCCAAGCTAGAGCTCTGGAGAAGGAAAGTGAGAGACTACGCACAGGGAAAAGGCAGATGAAAGAAGACAAGATGGGGGAGAGGAACACAGAGAGAGAAACCGTCGCAGCAAAGGCAGTTCATCCTTGCATCCACCAAAGCATCTCCCACGCTCCAAAAAAGGCTGCTCTGCCAGCTGAACAAAAAATGAGTCTTGTCCTCAGGAGCAGTTATGCTTGGAGGGAGGAGAGGGAGTGACACCAAGGGGGGAACAGTGCTGGGGCCGTCGCCCTGGCAGAGAGTCGCCGGGGTCAGTGCTCAGCACTAGCAATGAGAGGCCCCCGAGCAAGCCCGTTACCTGGAAGGAGAGTCCTTCCAGCCTGAAGAGCATTTCTAATGCTTTTGGTCAGAAAAGAAAATAATGTGTGCATGCATGGAAAGAGAGAGGAAGATATATATATACACACGTATATATATGGCACCCAGTTTCCAAGGCAACGAACTGCCCGTACGCAGTACTTGAGCAGCGCTTGTGCAGGGCATGCAGCAGCATTTCCACAGAGAACACAACTGATGGCTTTTGGACTCAAAGATGCCTGGAAGCCAAAAAAAAAAAAAAAGCCTGTAATTAAGAGACTATCACAGCTGAAGGCAAAAAGGTTGCAATAAATGAATCTAATCACATCTTTAAATGACACCACGGCACCGGCACGTGACTAACAACAAAGCCACCTGCCTCAGGAGTCACTTCGCAGCACTGGAAATTAGAATATCAAAAACAACCACTGGCTAATTAAAAGCCCCAGCTTTGTTGGTAGACGACAAAGACAGCAGGATGTTAAAAAAGCAGCCTAGCATGTGGGAGCTCCTAAGCGCTCAGTGATCATATTTTCCTTCTCTCTCATCAGCAAGAGAGATATAAACCCCCCTCTTTTTTCCTTTTTCCATTACTTTCTGGAACTAAGGGGCTGTTTCTCCTCCCTCTTTGCACAGGGGTGAGGAATTCATTTCCTTTTATTTTTTATGATTTTTTGGCAGAGACACAACAACTTCCAGCTGGAGTTTTTCCAGCCCCCCCTCTCCTCTTTCACAGGAGTAAAACCATTCAGAGCATGAGCAGAGCCAACAAAGCCCCTTGTAAAAATAAGACTATTCTTACCAGGCACATAGCTATAGCCCCAAACATCACACTGAACACACAGGCAGGCAGAGAGAAAATAAACAGCTGTGATAGAAGCAAAAAATGTCCAAACCTGGGTGTGAACAGCCTGACTACCAAAGTACAGGGTCTGATAAACACAGCTTGATTTCCAGAAATCAACAGGAGCTGCAGCCACTCACTGCAAATCAGTCCCTGGGGACTCACTGGGGAAATCAGTCCCTGCCCCAGGGCAGCCCCACCACCACAACTAAAGGGCTCTGGAGCACCTGGGCAGACCTCACCTGGGAGACGGAAGGAGCAAGCCCAGCCAAGCGAAGGCCAGGGTTTGGTTGGGTGGTTTTTTTCCTTTTTCTTTTTTTCTTTTTTTTTCTTCTTTGCTTTGTTTTTTTGGTTTTGGTTTTGTTTTTGCAACCCTGAAGTGGGAGGCGGCATTAAAAGAACGGGAATTTTCCCCAGAAGAATGAAGGTTAAGCTTTGGCATTGGGTCTCAAAACCTATCTAAAGCAATTAAAGACAAAAGGCAGCTCAAGCAAGAGTGAAGCAGAGCAGCTGCTCTGGGGATAGGTGAAGCTCTTAAATCGAGGGGTTGGCAAAGTTAAAGAGAGAGACTTGATTCAAAGGTAAAGACATCTGCAGGTGGGCAGACACCTGACTCCTTAAAAGACCTTTGACCAATGCCAAAAATATTCAAGAACCTTGAGAAACTGAGGCAAGGAAATGCTAACAGCTTTCAGCTTGCTCTTGGTGTAGCTGAGTCTTCCTTCTCTTCCTGGGTGAAGCGAAGAGAAGCTGCTACCAGCTGCCCACAAAACCAGCTTGCTTGCTTCCACCTTCACGGGCGGCTTGGGAAGAAGTAAGCCACAAGCCTGACTGCTCACTAAAGTGACGAGCTGTCCTCTGGCACGACAGTGGGACCACACACTCGGGAAGGATCTGGACAGACTTCCCTCCCGACAGCCACACACTCACCTTTTCACAGACTAAAATTGTACATTTGCTCCAATATAAAACGAGCATGCCTACCAACCTGTGCAAGAGGCCCAGGGAGTCCTGGGCACAAGCCAAGAGGGCTAGCGACTGCTTTTGCAAAAGGTGCGAAGGATCGAGTGCTGTCTCAACGCATTTCAAAGCGGAAAACGTGACAGAGAAAAAGGCCTCCACACACATCAAAAGGTTTCACACAATTTCACCTGAAGTCGTTCACTGCCAGTCATGGCTTTGGATCCTGATGAAGCACCAGAGCAGTGCAACAGTTGGGCAGAGGGCTCACTTGAAGACCACCGCTGGGCTCTAACCACTGCCTCCCCCGAGACAGCTCCATGTCCGGGTAGTTTTAGGGTCCAAACAAATGTACAATTTAAAACTACAGCACCCACCTCTGAGCTTCCACAGTCGGGCAGGCAGAGATGGTCAAGAGCAAATTAGCCATTGCGGATGTTGCCAAAGGCAAGCCAAAAGCACTGCTGATTTGGTTGTGGCCAATTAAGCCATCACTGTCCCACCTCACTCTTCCATTAGATGCTACTGATTACCAAAAGGCTGGTAGAAAGAAGGTCACAGCCCTGCCCAACACGCTTATGAGCTGGAATAGCCAAGGTACTGCTTTCTGCTGGCTCTGCAGACAAGAGGGGGAATCAGAGCCATAAACCCGTACTCTGTTCACTCCAAGCAGAGAGGTCAGAGTCCAGCATCTCCCGGAGTTCAAAACGAAGCACCTCAACAAGGAACCAGACTTCAGGTTACAACATTTGCCTCTTCCCTGAAAATCAGGACTTACACAGTGTCACCCCATAAAATGAAGTTACTACTCCCTTTCAGAACAGACAGCAATTATCTCTTCTCCCAGCAGCAGCGTAGGAAAACCCTGACAGTCAGTCCTACACTCGAAAATTCTCCACAAAGAAACGGCGTGTATTTTAACAACAGCAAGAGAGAAGAGGCAAATTTACCCTTCTCAGCTGTATTGTTCAAACTGACTTCAACGGTAGGGCACAGCAGCAAGACAGACAACTCTGCAAAGCAAGTGCAGAGGGATGAATTAAAAAAAAACACAAACCCCCTCACACTGTTCTCCCTCAAACTGTAACACTGGCAATTAAAAAAATAACAAAGCATGCCCAGGTTCCCACATATCACCCGGGAAGAAAATACCCATCTAGAAGTGAAAATGCCTTTTCCCTCTCCTGAAAACCCATTAACGAGCCGAGATTTGGTAGCACAAAAGCAGGAACTGCAAAACTGTGCACAAGGAGAATTCATCCTCCTTAGAAGCTCCATCTCTCCAGACCTGGAAGCAGTGCTCTGCTGCGCAGGAGATCCCTTCTTCTGAGCAGCCACACACAACCCCTACCAGGCCACCTCTCCCCGCACAGCCACGAGAGCGGCGCGGTGCAACGACGAGGTGAAAACCAGCATTCTGCTTATCACTGCACAGCGCAGGGCTTCTTACAGCACAGCAAGGAGAGCTCCCGTCCTACGGACACCATCTGTATCGCTGCAGTATTACTACATGCAGCGTATGCAACAAAGCTTCTGCCTCATACTTACATTTGGTTCATTTGTACCCTTTAAACCTGCTTCTTTTTAAACATATTTCTTGGTTTTCTGTGCCAAAGAAATTGCTGCACCCAAAGCTGGTAAATGCAACAGGTTCTTCCCACATAAAAAGCACCTATGTGCAAAGCTGCCTTGGCTTCAGGTCTCCTCCAGCTTTGGGAGAATGCACACCTCTAGACAGACATTTCAAGTTTCTCCGTCTCCAGCTCTTCAGTCTACATCTCTTTGGTGAGAGAGCGCTCCGTGTTTCCAAATTCAGTCATATTTATAACATTTCTGCTAGAAACAGTCATTCCCTCTCCTAATTCTCCCGCCAGTTTTAGCCAGACCCTTCATCACACTCAGCTGGAGTATCAAATATTCATGTCCAGAGTCCAGTAAGATATTCAAGTCTAGCATTTCACTAGATCGGATTCTGTAAGGGTCCAGAGACATTTTTTCCAATTCAGCCCTTTTCCTCTGCTTCCAAGGCTTCTCCCAAACCATACAGAAGCAAGAAACAGCAACAACAGTTCTTTTTAATCTGAAGACTCCACACAAGACACAAAAAGAAGTCATCGCTTCAGCCCACATGGATACGGGAGGGTTGGGCAAAGGCCAGGAATAACCTTCTGTTACAGGAGGCAGCTTCTTCAAATTAATATAGACCATGTTTAGATCCCTAAATCAAGACTTCAACATGGTGAAAACACCCACAGCTCAGGAGCATCAAGCCTGGATTCAAGCCCGCAAACATGTCAATGAGCATAATCAATCCACATTGCTGCCAGCTAGTTTTTCTTCCCTCTCTCTGGATATACAGCTTGCTGTGTGAAAAATCCTGTTTTAAAGACTTTTCCTCACATCCCCTTCCCCAACCACCTGTCTTCCACCTCACAGCACCCTGCAAGGAACCTCACAGCACCCTGCAAGGAAGTCACTCACAAAACCCCCCCATCACATCGGCACAGCATTTTCCACCAAGCCGGCATGACTCTGCTTTACAGGGCCGGCAGAGATGCTCCTCCACCCGCCCCACGTGCCGGAGCTCAGCTCTGGAGCGTCACTGCTCATGAGGCACCGGTACCTCCAGGAAGGCCAGAAGAGGCATTGCCCCCTGTCCTGCTGCGATCTCCCATGAAGCACACATCCCCTTGGGCTCGCTCAGGCAGATGCCAAGCAGTCACAGCTCACCTTGCCCGCCTGAGCACAAGAAAAGGCAGGGGAGCAGCNGATGCTCCTCCACCCGCCCCACGTGCCGGAGCTCAGCTCTGGAGCGTCACTGCTCATGAGGCACCGGTACCTCCAGGAAGGCCAGAAGAGGCATTGCCCCCTGTCCTGCTGCGATCTCCCATGAAGCTCGCCCAGACAGACGCCAAGCAGTCACAGCTCACCTTCCCCGCCTGAGCACAAGAAAAGGCAGGGGAGCAGGGGCACAGCAACAGCCCCAACAGCCAGGCACTATCTGTCTGCTAAGAGCTCCATGTCCGCAGTGGACCTGCTCTTCACTGGGGAGTTTTGCAGTGGCAGTCATGGGGAATGGAGCTTCCTAGGCAGCTTCCCCCTCAGGGAACACTCTCCCCAGGGGTTTCAGGGCTTTCCCAGGCTATTTCTGTCCAAACTGGGCAACCACGCGTGGTGCGGGAGCTGCTGCCCACTGCCCCGGGCTGGCAGCAAGGAAGCTGGGGCAGCTCGGCCGTCAGCCATGCGGGGAGCAGCAGCCCTGCAGCCAGGAGGCTAAGGCACCCCACCAGACAGCCCTGCCGAGGTGCAGCCTACAGAGACCACACAGAGAGACAGAAGGGTTGGATGGACCCAGCAGCGGACAGCAAACAACTCCTTGTGGGAAGCATTGTCAGACAACCAGGAAGGGTGTGATCCAAAGCCCACCAAAATAAAGAGTCTTGTCAAATCTCAGGGAATGCGGATGAGAGGAAAGGCATGAAACCAAAGCCTAGTATTACTGGAACCAACAGCACAACACCAGTCGCACCCACAGGACACCACTGCGTACACCCTGGAAAGCCCCTCGCAGCCCCTGGGCTTCAGACCCACTCCCAAGGTGTTTCCAGTGGTCTTGCCAGTGCCTGCGGGTACAGAGGGAGCTCTCCCAGTCCTCCTGCTTCGCCCATAATGCCCTACCAGCCCGACCTAGCAGCCATGGCCTGAGCAGACACCATCCCCCCCTCAACGTACAGAAATGGGGATTGCTTTCTGCTTCCTCTCCCTAAAGATTTCTGTGACTGTGTACCCTGATGCACACAGACACGTTCTCATCCTCTGCAAACCATCCTGGTCCCTACGGACACCCCATCTGCGCTGCAGCATTTGCTGCAAGGCACGATTCACCCCGGGCTGGCAGGGAGGAGCGCTTGGCAGAGCCCCTGGCCAGGGCAGGTAAGCAGCCGGTCTCTGCTGCCCACAGAGCGAAGGGGACAAGAGGCACCTCTTCCCTCCAATACTTATCATTTACCCCTCGTGAAGCAGAAGATTTTAATGAAACCCCTTCTCCTCTGGCTCCTGCGCTGTCTCTGCAGAATAACTACCTGCAAGTATTAGAAGGATTTACAAGGAATCAACCGAAAAAAAGCCCAAACCAAATTTTGACTGGAAAGCTTCAGCTGTCAGTTTTACTCGGTTCCTGCGGATTTCAACCTCCATCACAAACACAAGGAGCATATTTCCCAGAGCAGTTAAAGACACAGCGTACGTATTTATTTCCATTTCAGACTGTAAAACTGGAGTTCAATTAAAACTCACTGAATACTATTTTGCATCTGAGAAAATATTTTCCAACGAACACAACAAATTCTTTTACTGACTGCATAACCTCAAACTGCCTTCTGCTCCAGGCTGCTACATCCTCCCAGCCCCTACTAACGACAAGAAGATTGTTTCTTTTGTAAGTCCTTAAAATGTTGCAATTGCCTCAAAATTACGTGCCTTTTTCTGACAGAGTTCAAATTGCATATTCTTTCCCGATTCAAACTGAGCTGCACAGGGAAGAAACGAGGCTCAGCACATGCGAGCTTGCTGTCAGGACTCCTCACCTACTACTTTTCAGGACACATTAGCATCACAGACATCTTCCTGCCTGCCACATCTTTGCATTCACGGAGCACCTGCCAAAATTCACAGGCTGCGGAAGCTGCCGCTGAATCATTTCCCAGCTCTGGCTCCTATCACTGGGATTGAAGTTGTGAGATCAAAGAGGAAAGGAATGCAGAGCATCTTGTTTGCATGTCACCAATGCCATTTTGCTGCAAGGCAGCTAAAGAAAGACACACAGAGACAGGAATTCTTGGCAGCAGGAGAGAGAGCACGGCAAGAAAGCCTGGCTACGGAAAGACCAACACCACAGGTTGGGTGTTTCACAAAGCAGCACACCCTCTCGGTCCAGCTAAGTACAAACTACACCAAAGAAGCCAGTGTCACAGATACCCTGAAAAACAGCATCAGGAAAAGGCCACCTTCTTATCAGTGGATGAGCAGCTCCCTGGACACCCTCGTGTCTCACCACAACCTGCCCTTCTGTCACAGGTCTTATGCTGATTTTTTTACATGTCTGTCTGCTGGAATTAAGAGACTGTTGAAGAGTCTTTGTTCTAAATTCATCTTTTTAAGTTCCTTTGTAGTTCACATGGGCTTAAAAGAACAATATCACTCCCCTCAGGAGTCAGAGAAAGGCCCAAGGCAACGTAAAGAACCCAAAATTTATTATTTGTTACCTAAGCCAATTTCATTCATCTGGCAGGACCTGAATCAGAATAATTTTGATTGCTGCAATCTGGCAGCACTAATGATGGAAATAAGCTTCTGTTTCTTTTATTTTTTATTTTATTATTTTTTAAACTCCTTTTCTCACAGTGCTCGTGAAAAGGAGCTGGATCCTGCCTGAGCTCGAGCAGGAGCAGCAGAACAACCAACTTCCCAGCTGCAGAAAGCTGGTTTAATGGCAGCACGAGCTGGATGTCCAGTGTGATAGTCAACTTTCAGGGTTGGACATCAAAGGTGGGAAGAAACCTACCCCCTTCTTGTGTTCATAATTAGGAAAGACGAAGTCTGGAAATCACCAAGAGATCACAGTTGGCCACATTCCCCCATTACAGGTTTCTATACAGCTCCTAGGCATAAGATTAATAGATGCAATCATGACAGACTGAGCACATTCACTGACAGCACAGCTGAGAGCTGCAAGCACATCCGTGCGTGATGTGAGAGATCATTACGATATAAGCGACTCCCTAAACTCTCTGCAGAACCGAGCAATCTCCTGAAGCCCCAACCGCAGAGCAACTCTCCGGGGCAGGTAATTCCCACTTGCTCAGTAAGGCACGTGAGGAGGGATGCTCTGTACTGCTGCAGGAATGGAGCAAAATCACAGCTCCCCCACAGTTTTTTGAGTCAGGGAGGTAATAGAGTTCAATAAATGATCAAACTGCACGCACAGTCTGAGGCATTTATGAGGAACATAGAAATGCCGTTTAAGTCTCCTGCTCTGATACAGAAGCACTGTAACAAGGTGGACTTGATGCTGTGGGTCAGGCCCACCTCTCTGGACAACACCCTCCCACTACACAGTGTGATATGTACCCCAGTGGGTCCATCCTCGCAGAAGAGCTTGCAAGCTGGGGGTTCTCTAGCACAAGAGACTTCAGAAACACTCAACTCCCAGCCAAACACAGCAGTGACCGTTTCACCTTCCCCTTCTCGAGAGGGGCACCAGCCACACCACCACTGGTATGTGCCCAGCGCCTGCCCATGACTCACACGATATGGATGGGACTTGACATAACTCTACCCCAGGGCCCCAGCCATGCTCTGCATCCGCCAGGGATGCCCCAACGCCTTCATTCACCTTACACCTGGCAGGGTCCCAACCTCTGCAGGCACAAGCGCTCGTTCCCCTCTGATACCCATCACCCAAAGCCAACAGAGCAATTCAACTTCAGCATGTCAACTCCCATCTTGAAAACTGCAAAGCACCTAGAGAGTCGCCTGTGCTCTTACCCCCTTGCTTCTCATCTTGCTCCAGCACCAGCTGTTTTGTTCCTTTCGCCCCTCCTCCATGCCAACCCTCAGCCTTCAGAGATGTTTGAATTTGAAATCCACCCCCAAATCACTCCCAGATTACACTCCCCCAGGCAAAACCACCCAGACCAAAGGGATGAATTCCGACGCCACTTGTCCACACTGGCCATCTCCTTCAGCGCCCATGGATGCCTCTCCCTGTAATGGCACAGTTACCCTGCCCCATCCCTTCCCTCCTTCTCCAAACTCCAGATGCCCACGCACCCTCCAGGACGTGAGCTAACATCCATAAAACCGGACACTTTCCTCTTTGCCGGGGCGCCTCTCCGAGCAGGAGCGAGCTCCGAGAAGACACCCGGCCACGCACCCACGCACCCTTCAGCTCTCATCTGCTCTAACTTAGCAGAAAAGGGAGAAAAACAAGAAAGACGGCGAAATGAGGGCCATCACCGGCGGACCCCCGGCGGGGTCCAGCTGGCTCAGCCCGCCCCCGCCCGCCCGCCCCCGCCCCGCACTCACGGCGCCCGGGGGC
>VUYV01000226.1:314754-379098 GCA_008711295.1 Anarhynchus alexandrinus | reverse complement strand
GGGGGGAAAAAAAAAAAAAAAAAAACCAAAATAAAACAAAACTAAACAACCCACCAGGCCTGAAGATGCATCAGCCTGGAGCAGATGCACACAGAGCAGAGGTTACTCTGGGGGGAGCTGGGAAAAACCCAGCTGACACTCGTTTCAGTGCCCGAGACCAGAATCCGTGGAGGAACCGAGAGCATTCAGGTGGTCTCTCCCCCAGGATCAGGTCTGGGCAGCAGAACAAATGGATTATGTTCATCATGGGGACAATGAACTATCAAAAGCTCTTCCTAACAAAAGCAGAGTGTGGCATGCAGAAGAGAATTTGGAGGGGTTGCTCTTGTGCCACTGATTCTGGTCTTGTGCCACTGGATGCTGGCTGGGGAGCAGCAGGTAGCAGAGCTGGGGATACGAAGGCGCTCCGAACAGCAGGAACAGCGGGGCATTACCCGGCTGCACACAGGATTCACTGAAGCACTTGCACAGCAAGGAGTGAAGAACACATGTTGACAGTTTTGTTAAGGTAACAAAATGGAAAAACAACATTAACAAAACCATCTCTGCCAGAGGTGGGTAGGAAGGAAAGTAGCAAACTGTCAGTGGACAAACACTGCAATACCCTTACATTGATTTGGTCCACTTAAACATAGTATTTATTTATAATAAAGTCGTTATGAGCATTTTCTTTCGATCCAGAAGGATTCATTATGTACTGAGTGCTTTACATCATGTTACGAACTAACCCATTGATAAATTAGTGCTAAATTTTATTTGCAAAAGGCATCTTTGGCAGGGATTCAGCGTTGACTCACAACAACAATTGCTCATAGTGCTGACTCGCCATTGTTCAATATTTAGAGCCGCTCAGTCCTCCTGGCATCCCACCGCGTGGGTAAGTTACATCAGAATTGCAAGTTCTATCGCACACAGAGATAAGGGGCAGCATTTCCAAAACAGCCCCTAATTTTAGGAGCTCAAACTGAGACAAGATGGTCCTGAGTTCCTGACATGAGGAGTGCTTACAGCCAGATCCAAACATCTCACATTCTACATGCAAACCAAGAGCCACCACCAGGACCATGACAACAGCTATAAGGCTAACTACTCTAATAATGTTTATCCGAAATGACATGTAGCCTTAGAGCATAGAAATGACCACAAGAGGAGCAGAGGGGGAGAAATCCCTGTTCCCCAGTCTACTCAATACACCAGGTTATCCTGCTTTCTACCCTGTTCATCACTCTTGGGCATGGATTTGGCCCTGCTTTTTTTTTTTTTTTAGGTCATTTGGTTACCCTCTTCATGGCATACAGCTTTCTGTATGATAAATGCTATGTTACCTCCTTTTGTCTCCAGTGCAACGGTCCACTGAGCAGCTCTCATCACAGAGAAGAAATCTAAAGCCAAGACGCCAGCTGGGGAAAAATGATATGAAATCTCTCAATACATCTGATAAGCATCAGAGAAAGCTTGACAGGAAAATCTTTAGTTTAGAGCCAGAAGTTGTAGAAAATCGGGGTTTGTTCTTTCCATTTGCGGCAAATAGGACTCCACCCCCCATCCCCAATCAGTCAGTCTGCAGGACTGGTGGGACAAGCCTGCAGTCGGGAGAGCAAAGGATCCTCTTCTAATATTTGGGTCAGTTGTGAAAGATACTGAGAGAAACAAGCACAAGGCTCCTCATGTTCATCGGAGCTCCTGACAGAACTAGTCTACTGATTTTCACAGAGGCAAACAGCCTGAAAGGCAGCATCCCACCACGCCAAGCCAGCAGCAGAGCACCAGGAGCACTGACAGCGGCTCTGCCCTCTCTGTGCAAGGCAGGTACGGGCCTGTCAACTACTGCATCAGCCTGGGTCTCCTCTGGAGTACAACGATTAATTTCCTGTTTTAAGTGGAAAGTAGTATTGATCAAGTACGCCATCAGAGCGTGTGTGTCGGGGCAGTCCCCCGTTCACAGCTCGGAAGCAGCTTGCTTGGATCAGTCTGGCTATTCTCCGTCAGGAAGCCCCACCTGAGAGCCCACTGCCCTCCCTGGCCGCTGGTTCTGCAACTCGTGCCCAGGCACAGCTTGAACAACATCACCCTGTAAAACACGAACTGGCCCCCAAAAGCACCCACGCAGCAAAGACCGTCTCCCCTGAGGTTAGGAGTCCTGCAGGATGCTGTTGATGTTGACACACACTTTTAAAAGAAGTATTTTTTAAGTTATTTTTTCTATTTTTTTTGCAAGTCTGTTAATGGAAATATGCACAAGTGTCCCAAACAATCTACCGGTCTGGTCTGCAGTATTTGTGAAAACAACTGGAATACTTGTATTATTGATTTTACTGTACCACAAAAAAAAAAATAAAAATTGGCAGGACTGGCAGGGAAGGCAAGTTATTCTCAGCATAACAATGAACCCAAAACAGGTATTTTAAAAATTTATAGGAAAACATCCAAATGATTATAAAATGGGTCAACATCAACAGTCTAAAACTTTAAGCATCTTCACTTATTTAACATTTCAAAATTTAGTATCAATCACAGCCATGTCATTCTGAGGCATCTGCTGATTTCAATTACATATCTGGATAAATGGCTTTGCAAGCATTAAGAAAAATCACCCTAGTCATCATATGCAGAGTTTCAGATGGAAGGAATTTTTCAATACGAAATCTCCTCCAGCTATAGGCCCTTTAGTCTGAGGCTCAGAGGATAAACACTGACAATGAACTTAACGTTTCTTGCTAATGCAGCTTAAAAAACGTGTCTCTTGCCTTGCGGTGGAGAATTGACATGCTGCTTATAAAACATCTTGCTCAGATTGACTGTCTTTTCTATTATTAAGCAAGCAGGTTTCAGTTTAAAACTGCCACCTTCCTGACTTCATTAAAGCCACCTGATATTTTATTAGCCCTTGATAAGAAAGTTTCCATCTCTTGCACGTAATTAAGTTGAATCCCAGGAACAGCTTACTTGACTGATCTTTCATTAAGCATAGCAGCATGATAGCACTTCTCAACTAATGGATCCATGGGAACTTTATAAACCTTTATTGGAGAAACTGTCCACTACCCTTGCCACTTTTCACCTTTCAAAAAGTACCACTTTATGTAGGAAAAAAAAAAAAATTAGAGAGAGAGCACAAGATAACTGCCTTAATATATTCTGAGCCAACCAAAATGTGTTTGTCGTTTACTGAGCTGCATCTATTTCAGAGGCCTGCCTGGTGTATTAATAGTCCCTCACTATATCAGACTGGAAGAAATTGTGAATTTTAGAATCCTTAAATCACTCTGCTTTCCCACTGCAGTTCCAATAAGGGCTTGTACAAGATAGCATGCTGTAAAAATGAGCAGAACTCAGTAATGTGCTGAAAGCATACTTTTATTGTCCCTTCCTATGCCATACTGATCAGCTGGGTAAAAAGCAAGAGACAGGCTGGGGTAAAAAAAAAAGGTTAAAAAAAATCGTAATCACTCTTAAAGGAACAGACAACAAATGCGGAGGATGCACTAATGTTTTTTGCTATTACTTGTATAATCTACTTCTAATTACCCCACATATGAGACAAAGCAATTACCTGTAGCCAATGGTAGAGAAGCCATCCAGTAGTTTCCATGGACGGTTACAGCATTCATCTGCAGCTGAACTGAGCTAAATTTCTTGTCACCCCTGGGTGTGCACGCCACACCAGCTGGGGTAACGTGCCGATCCCTACCTACAGCTATCATGGATCAAGTCTTTTTTTCATCTTTGAAAGAAAACTGATGGTTATGCAGCAGCAGGAAGCCCTGGGCCACCTAAGAGAGTAAATGGAAATCTATTACCATTAGGTACTTCAAAAATAAGAAGCAAGTAATTTTCTCCTAATAGTAAGAATTATTCTGGATTAGTCTCCCACCTGGAAACTAGCGAGCTCCACGTATCTCTGTTATCTCCTGTTATCTCTGTTTTATAAACTCTAATCTGTAAAAGGCTAACACTTAGCATCCTTCGGTCAGTGTTAAAAAAAATAAAAAGTATCCTCATTTCAAAAAGTATGCACAGACCAGACATACAATGGATTTGACCTGTACCACTACGCACACTTAACCACTGCTGTCAGGACTGTTGTAAGCCAGAGCCAGGATGGTTGTCAACATTTGGCTGCCTGCTGTGGCACCAAAACCCTCTAAGAGGGATGTGCGAAAAAGTGGGGAGGGGGTGGTGAGAAAGGGAAGGAAAAAGGTGGCTCGAAGACAGCACCCTAAATATCCAATCTGTATTTTTATGTCATGGGATAAGCAGGGAGCTATACCAGAGACAACAAAATTACCAGAACTGTTGTACAGCTTGTAATTTTTATGATTTAGAGGGAGTTTTTCTATAGAGGTATCCACAATTTAACTGGGAACTCGTTAAGGGTTCCACAAATCAAAATACTTGGGAAAACTCTGCACAGAGTACGTTCGAATCACTTCTGGAAAGGCTGTGACCAGCAGGGAGGGCATCTGAGTTGGTGGGAAAGCACTAGTGAAAAGAATGGGATACAAGCCTAAAAGCCAAGAAAGCCCAGGAAGTGAGTGGGAAGGGCCCTATTCCTCACCTTTACATCTGAATGCAACTGTTAGAATGAAGATTAGGAACAAAAGCAGGAGAAAGGGAATGTAGGGGAGCTGCTGGTTTAACAAGATAAAAGGCATGGGAGTAGATTTAAGCAGTTGTGGGAAGCCTCAGCCCCACAGAGTTCAGCTGCATCCTTCCCCAGTTCCCAAAGAGGGAACCCCAAGTACAAGAGAAGATATAGTCTGAGCTCTTCCTTTTCCTTTCCCTTCTGTCACCTCATTTCTAGCTCTGTATTCAAGAACTGGGCTTTTTGCTCTACACACACCAACCGTGTAACATTCTGCTTGTCTGATGCTGAAAGAGGCCAATTGATGTGAAAAAGCCCAGGGCACGCATCTTCTCTGGAAGCAACAAACTGAACCAAAGCCCCCTCCTTCCTGCCAGGGACCTGCAAACCAAAAGAGTGGGAAGGGATTTTGGGAGGCTGGCTGATACCCCTCCTCACCGTAAGGACCAGTATCATGAAGCCATTAGGCCTGGAAAAAACAATCTTCTGACAGGTGCAGGCAAGTGTTCCCCCGTCATGAGCTCTGCCAAAGCAGTGTTTGAACCAACAGGCTCATCACATGAAGTTACTTACTGCAGATGCAGCACAGCATCAGCTTTAGATGTGGGGAGCGAAGCACCATTGACTCCAGTTTCTATGGTGTCAGGTGCCTGCCTCCAAAAAAAAAAAAAGTGCCTGCAATTACAGTTCTGAGCACATTGCATATTTTAGTCAGCTACAGAAAAGCTGGCTAGTTTCAAGAAGTATTAGCTTACACCAGCAGCCCCCAGTTTTCACCAGCTCACGCCCATCCAACATGCAAGTAACATTCTGCCGGCAAAGGCCACCTGACCTTTTTCTGATCTCTCAGTTTTCCTCTTCTTCAGGGCTTGCTAAGAGTGAGCGAGTGCGCTCAGCCTGAATAAAACGCTTCCTGGCAAGAGCAGAACACACTGAAGAGAAAGGAGCGTGACACTGAATACCAGGCACCAGTTCTCCAGCAGATTTTATGCAGGGAAGGAGGAAAGAAAATGTGGTCTCTTTCCAGAGTTTGACTGTTGAAGAACTGGTTTTCAAAGCTCAAGAGATAATTGCTGTGGTGTTTCGTGACAGCCACATCCTCAGAAATGAGTCTGCTCTGTCTCTTTAATTAGCAGATCTTGATGAACATCTCACAGTTTTATGTCACACACTTAGAAAACTACCATTACCTTGAACTCAGGAGGGATGAAGTATCACAGGAAACGATAGTAATCCTAATAATCCTTAGGAGATTTCAATGTTAACTGGCTGTAAGACTGAGCAAGAAAGAGCCTGAATCTCTTCTCCCCCTTTTCACCTCTTCTGTCTTTAATGAAATTTTTGCCTGGTGCCCAGTCGTTGCCCAAAATATTTGCACAGCAGGCATCCTCCTTCTTGATCTCGCTTCTTATATTTGGTACCTCTTTTTGGTGCCTTGCCTTTGAACGCAACAGAGAAAATACACACCAAAAAGATGAGGAAAAAAAACAAGAACAACAAAACCACAGCCAGCATGTTAGACATGCAGACAAAAATGCGTCACTGAGAACCCAAGCCAAACAACTACTTGGACATCCTCAGTTTCACCTTCTTTTGGGGAGGGTGACTCAGTGAACAACCCTTTTGTTAAGGCACCTTGTTTGTCATACCCAAACCTACTGCAAATTGGGTCACACGGAAAGAATCTGCCATCCCTCCTAGCAACACATGGCATCCTATACATACCCATAACTTAATTAATACCTAACAAAATCTCAGTACTGCATGGTTGACAAAGAGTTTTCAGTGCAAGAGACAGAACTGCTTTTATTTATAGCATCAGCACATATTATACAAACTCAAGCAAGCTCGGAGTCAGCAATTGGCAGAAATCGATCTAGCCTTTGCTATGTAAGTATCCTCTGCTTTGCAGCCCAAATGAAATAAAAGCCAAAGCAAGCAAATTCAACCACATCTAATAATTGCCATGCTCCTATTCAAAAGGTCCCAGGGACAAAGGAACAAAGATGACATCTAAGAAGACCACCAAAAATAGTTGTTGTTCAAACCCTGAGCATAGGCATCTCTATCTAGGATAGCTGACTTCTCTAACCTCAGAAGCCTCTTTTACTCTGAGGCCAGCTACCTTTACATGGCACTGAGCATGGCCTAATCAGCTCCTCCTTCACCCGCAACTGGTCCCACCAATTTGGCTGGTTTGGACCTCTCACCCATCAGCTTCTCTGGTGAACAAATAAAACGGCTTTGTAGGCAGATCTGCCCATGTGCCACTACTCCTCGACTCTGAGAGAGGAAAATCATTGAGAAGAAAAAGGGTACCAAAATTTATTCTTACGTCTTAAGTGTCAGGAATGATCTGTCCACTTCCCCTTGCACTCACCACCTGAAACATGTTCAAGCATTAAAGAAGCTGAAGGGAAACACCTCGTCTAGGAGCCTTCAGCTTTTCTTTGCTTCAGCCCTACAAAAGTATAAGCAATTCAGTATAGGGCTAGAAGCATTACCTATTCCCACCTACTCTATTTGCTCCCTCTTCACTTATTACTACTATTAATTATCCTTGAAAACTTTAAGAAGAGAGGTGGAACCTGAAATTCAGCTGATGACATGAAAATTGGGTTTATCTTCCAAGGGACTGAGGAAAAGCAGATAGTCTTCCTTTGGGGAAAAAAAAAAAAAAAAGGTTGTAGCTACTCACTCCTGCTGACCATGAGTAGTACACTCAGATGAGAGGGCTCCGGCTTCACAAACATGGCAGCAGCACTTTAGCCTGGTGATCTTACAGACCAGGGATTGAGATCAGGGCCCCTTGCAGAATTCAGTCATGAAGGGTATTTTCCCAGGACTCTCATCTTCACCCAGCTTGCCAGCCATAGGCAAATTCTTTCTGCCAGATTCTGTCTCCTAAGGGACTGAGGAAGAAATAATATTTAACGCCGAAACACTTAGGTTTCATAGCAGTTTGTCCTTCTTTCAGTGAAGGCTGCTCATGGATTAGAAGAGACTGCTTCATGGAGTCAACTGGACTCATGGACCCACAATTTGGACCCACAAATAGAAGCCAATAGTGCCAATGGACAAGCAATGAAAAATGTAATTAGATTAGCTCTAATCCAGCTAATTACACGGGCACAATAGTCACATGGCTAAAGCAAGCTCTCTATACATTCTCTTCCCGTCCCCCTACACCGCTTCACACCTTTCTGCCCAGGAATGAGGGCAACCAAAAAGATGACAAGTAGATGCTCAAACTACGCTGCAATCTTTCTCCATCCACCCTCTCTTTGTAGTGTAGACATAGCAAATACACATGACTTTATGTACAAAGTATCCTCCAATGGCAGCCTCCATTTCTCTGTGCTTATCTTCAAGGTCTATTAAATCGTATCCCTCCCCACCAATTACCCCTATTCACAAGAATGTGTATTCTGCTTAAATCCTACATCTAAGAAACCATCAGCTAGCAGATCATGCAGACACAGCTAGTCCCTGTTATGCCAGTGAAGATGCTGGTCAGTGGAGCATTTAAAGTCTTGTTAATGCCCAGAGGCAATATTTACAGGTTTATATTACAGCTGGAGTGCCATAAACAAATATTCTCAGGCTTTTTCAAACCATCTAACAGAGCTGTGTCAACAGCCACCCAGTTGGCTGTGTCAGGAACAGGCAAAGCTTCAGTACCACAGGGTGGGACACCAGAGCACTCTCTTGGACATTTCAAGCATGACTGGGGTTACCCTCTGGGGTATTTCCGCAGAGTCGCTCCCCGTTCCTGTGGAAATTTACCTTGGTGAAGCCCTTGGGTGCACATGCTGGTCCTCCTCCATCTTCATGGTAAGCTCTGCGTAAGTGGGACAGGAAGTTTGCAGTCTCGTTTTCAATCACTCGTGGTTTTGATTTCATTAGTGTTTTTCCAGATTTTTATTCATCTCATCCCCTGTAAAATTTTCCAAAAAGCATTAAGCCTATAGGAAACCATATAAGAATTAAAAAAACCCCTCCTACTATTTTTATTGTTCCAGTGAAAAAGATGACACACTGTGGCTAATAAAGAGCATATACTGTAGGACTCCTGAAAACACACAGCCAATTTTTATACAGCCATCAAAAAGAAAAATCAGTAGTCTTATGAGCTGATGTGCCACTCTGTGCTCTTGTGACTTCTGAATCATCTTTCATACGTCTCAGTGACACACACCAAAACATGCTGGTGTCTGAATCCAAGAAAATCTCTTACCCAGCAGCATATAAGGTTGCACCCTGAATAAACATACTATGCTGTTAATAAGCTGAAAGCATCTCCTGTATTACAATCACTTCTTTTCTGGCCCAGTAAAGAGAAGTTACAGTGTCCCACAATCTACCACAAGCCATACACAGCCATCGGTGTTCCAGATTCGACCCTGGAACAGCACATGGCTGCAGGTATGCATGATGGCACAAGTATACGAAAAATCCACGTGGCTGCCAAAAGATGTAATACTGAGTTGGCTCAAACTCCTCTGGATACAAGTCAAAATAACAGCTTCCCTAGTGAGGGATGGTCCTAAGAGGCAAGAGTTCAGAAAGCAATAAGCAATAGCACTACCTTTCTTCAAAAATCTCTATCCTAAGTTGGATGCTTGAGCATAAATATCAGGTCTTTTCCAGGACACGGTTCCAAGAAAAAAAATGGGGAATAAAACCTTTATTTAAAAGTCTCATTTTACAATTCCTGTAAATATTTTAAAAGGGCAGCAGGCAGTCCCAGGGGGACACAAGATACAAACACCTTAAAACATTCCTGTTTGTTAAAATACATATTTGATGAGTAATACAGCCTCCAGGTTACTATAGCAGCAAGATCCATCACCTAGGTGACCAAGCACGAATGTTGTCAACGTTAATCTAGCCCCACACACACATTCACACTGTGCACATTATCAGACTTTCATTTCTTGCAAGATGTTTATCTTCATACCAACAGACGGATAGTAACAGACCATATGGGCAGTCTCCACGTGAAGTGCGCTCTCCTGACAGCATCAGCCTGCCTTGTTAAGGAGGACTGTTTCGGAGGGCATCACCTGTGTAAGAGCTGGGCACTGTAGGCATCCAATATATGCAACCTGATTTACTACCAGAGTAATAAGTAGCAAGAGAACTTGCATGGAAATTATTAGGAAAAGCTTCTGATGGACAAAGAGGTCACAACATACTAGAGGGTCTGAAGTATAAATCTGCACAAAACAGCAGGAATCTCTTTGAAAATGCACTGGCAAGGTCTTCCCCCAAACAAGCATTCCTTTCAGGAAGACAAACTTTCACTGAAGAACATTGAATCCAGTAAAATAAATTCCCAAATCAATACATTATCTATTATATGGGAATAATGTATTCTGAATAAACTTGTGCTGTCTACCTGTGTAAAGCCTCGCAAGCAAGTCTTCACAGCACAACGCAGCAGAGCAGTTCGTGAGCTTGCCCTGAACCACTAGCTGAGCAACAGACCAGGAGAGCTGCACGAGGTAATGAGACTTGTGACATAATTCAGAGCCTGGGTGTCTCCATACAGCACTGTATATGGTTGAGGACATGCCCTCAACTATATGGTTTCACCAATGCCACTTACTCTGGATATCTGAGAAACACTCATGAGTACAGGTGTGTTTGTTCATAACCAATCAACATATCACTTTGATTACAAAAAAAGATTAAACCCAAGACTCTTGAAAAATACTGATTTTTTGGTAACATTATGTAATTGGTAACTTCCATAGTCTAAAGGGATTTTGGTTGGTTGGGTAATGAAATGGAATTGGGATTTTTTTTCCCCCCTTTTGTTAAAGGCTACCTTTATGTCTCATAGACAAATTAACTGAGGGAGAAATCTCTTTCCCTCTACTTTAATAAATGGGGATGACTCATTATTTCCCCATTTTGCTTTAAATATCACATCATCATTGTGGTTTGCTTTGTTCTGCTATTCTCTCAACTTCACACAGCACCTGCTGTAATGACACAGGAAGTCCTCTGTGGTTCCTTTGCCCTTTCAATACACCTTTCTTACCAAGAGAGCGCTCTGACCTTTAAACATCACTTACTTTACCTGCCCAGCAGATACTTGCAATCCTCAAAGCCAGTGTTTCTTTGATCACGCTTTCCTAGATAGTAGATTGCATTGTCTTGACAGAACCAAGAAAATATGCCATGCCTTTTCAAACCTTTACCCTTACCGAAGCACACTTGGATTTTGTGCTGCAGTCTAAATTTTCACAAGTAGAGTGAGCTGTTACAGCTTCACTGACACTTCAGTAGGTAGAGAAACGTCTTGACCGAAATTTATTTGTTTGAAACCTAAGTGTTTGCTTCCTTATCTTTTGACCATCTTTCAGTGCCTATTGCCCCATGTTCGTATGCTGAGTAAAGACTATGGTGTCCTTTACCTGCTTATCCACGCATAGGTTGAGCAAAGACCATTAGAAGCCAAGCCCTTCGTAATTCTGGAGAACAAAAGAATAGCTCTGCTCCTGATAAAGCCAGTTCTCTTGTCAGTCTCTCTCACTGGCTGACAATGGGATACACCAGCAGAGGAAAACAAGATCAAACTAGTGCTGGATCTGAGAATATGAAAGAAAAGATAAAATTCAGAGAGAAAGGAACCTTGGGCAGATGAGAGAAATAAGAAACGCATTTCTACAACAAAGGATATTTTACACTGAGGCTAGACAAGGGCAAAAGATGTTAGGAGAGAACAGGGCCCCTCTGTTTCAGGAGGGAAGACATCTGCTGGCAGAGGGCTACTGGGCCCTGAGAGATTCAACCTCCACACAGAGAACACTTGAGCAGTGGAAAACAAAAAAATAAGAGCATGGAAATGAATAAATGTTTTATTGTTTGCTGAGAACTGTACATTCTTTGTTGTGGATGAATGGTGCCTGAATTTTAAAGCTTTTGTGCGTGCTTGTTTCCATCACGAAAAAGCCCTTCAGAGGTGAGCCACTAAAGAGGAACGCCCAAGGGCTCCCAGCCTGGTCAAAGGAGAGGCTGGAGCTGTCTGGGGGGCTGAGGCTCAGCCCCAGATGCGAGCGCCAACTAACAGCAGCAAAGTCCAGATTCCATGAGAGAGAAACCAAGGGACACGCACACCCAGATTTGCTGATATCAAACAGTGAACAGTTTCACTTTGAAATTTTCAGATGAACTAGTCGAGGCGAACGGTATACATCTATGTAGTTAACTGGCCAAGAAAGTCTCCGTGGTTTTTCATGTGTGAATTATATGATACAATGTTTTCCTAGTTCATATACCTAACAGTTCTCTTCAGAAGATTCTACATCCAAGGTCAGCATATCTTTTTGGACAACTGGGTACCTTTAATAAGTAACTGAACTTTAAACAGTGAATTTAATTAAAATGCATCACTTCACTAGAGAAAATATTCAGCACGTGTGACATTATGCAATACTGCACTCAGTGCAAATATACAAGATAAACAAGGAATGTTTGGGGTTTGCATATCACCCTGCATGACAACTTCCTATTACTTTCTACATTTTCCTTTTTAAATACATATTTATATTTATATATTTAGAAGAGATAACAGACTAACTGAAGATTTCAGAACTGCCAACAGCTGCTCAGATGGAAATCTTGCCATTATGAGATTGCAACCATGCTCAACTCTTCAGAAACAAGACTTCCTTCATTAAGCGTTTGGTTGGTCTTTCCTGCAGGAGCAGTGAAATGCTGAATGCTTCTAATTCCGCAACTGTGAGAAACAAAATGGGTCCTAAATGCTGTCATCCCATTTTGACTTTCATTTTTGTCACTCTCAAAAACATGACGCAACAAGAAAAGCCAGTAGGAACTTGTCTGTTGTTTCAAAGTGCAAGAGCAGCTCATGATGACACCTGAAAGGCTGTAGTATAAAGCTTCACATTTTACGTAACGACAAGCAAGAGAAAATTTATTCATGTTTCTTTGTGGGGAAGACTCACACTACAGAAAGCCCAAAAAACAGGATACAACTGCTTGAACAAAGTCATCAAAGGAGACCTACAAAGGAAGGGGGCACAGAACCTTTGGACTACTTTCTTCCCCCTTTTTATAATGCATAGAGGACATGAAAGGGTTTTTTCAGCAGTTTGTTCTTATTCTAAAAAGAATTTTTTGCTCCTGCTTCTCTTTACATTAAAAATCGAAGTCTTGCCTAGAATTGAATGCTCTGAGGCAAACAGCATCAAAGACATGCACAAGTCAGGATCAAGCACACTGGTAAGGACATTTGGTTAATGCCCATCTTGCATTAGATTCTCAAGGCTCCAGACGGAAGTCAACAAATCTGAGGATTCAAAAACCAAACTAAACCAAATCTAGTTCAGCTGCAACAAATATTTTTAAAAGGGCAAAAATATAACATCTTTAAATTGCTAATGGTTTAAAAGCCTTCCAAAAATTCACAGCTATCCTTGGACAGAGGCTACTTGTCCTTGATACCTGGAGCGAAATTAGGGATAAATAAAACACCTTTCCATTGCCTTTGACAATAACTTATATTGTTGGGTCTGTGGCGGGATATTTATTGCAATTTGGTCTGTAGACAGTCTCTCTAGACGTGTCTGGAAGAAGTCCCTCTTAAGAAAAAGGAGTAATCAATTTGTTCATCCAGTCAGAGCTCCTGTGCTATTGGGACTACCACATCTTGAAGGACTTCACCTGCCTTTCTCCCTCCTTTTCCCTTCCCAACATGATATTCTCTTGCACTGCCAAGCCATGTTTCCTGTCCAGAAGGCCTGCTTTTTTCCCAGGATGTGTGCTAAATTGGACAACACTTCCATGAATAGGCTTTAAGTTACCTTTTGAGACAGGCTTGAATCCCAAATCTGTTTCCTGCCGAAGGGAATGGCACTTTCTCAATCGGCTGGTCTCTTATCTGAGTAGAAAAGCAGCAGCAGAGCTGTGGGAGAAGGACAGGAGACTATTATTTCTTGTGCATCAAGAGAACCAACTTTTAACATTTAACCAACATTTAAGTCTGTTGTGCCTGCAAGCAAGCCAGATAATATTCTTTCCTGCATACTTCTTATAGCAGGAGGAAACCTTTTTCTCTTTCAGACTGATTGTTGATGAAACTATCTGTTTTAAAAAGAAAAAAAAAAAAGCATCTTCTTATTTGTAAAGTGAACACTTCGGATTTGGAAGTCATTAAGAGGAAGCAGATGTGGCACATCTGATGACATTTTGCCAGTTTCTTTCTCAGGGTAGAACTGAACTTTCAAAACTGAAAAATGATAATAATTCTTTTTCCCTGTTTTGCACATGTGTTTTTGGTGGAGTGCCTACTGCATGTCGAGTTAGGCATGCTGAGCGCCTGCTCATGTTCTCAAATTCATGTGGCTGTGTTGCCCTAGTTAGGATTAAATGATATATGACACACCGAGTCACCCTCTGCTAACGCCTGCTAGATGTTTTCTGGCATCAAGTTTTAGAATTGGAGCTGGTTGGGAATTTTCCATAGGGGAGATATTCTGAAAGAGAATTCTGTTTCTGAGAAATTTTCCATGACGGGAAAAAGGTTGTTTCTGCCAAAAAAAAATTTAAAAGGTTGGTTTGTGAAGAGGATTGAAACACAGTATTTCATTTTGAATTGACTTGGACTAACCAAACTGTGCGATGCCCCAGAGAATTCACATCAATTTTGGGTACTTTCAGATAGAGACAGTGCAGCCAGAGAGCCCAGCCTTAAACAAAGTGAGGGCTGTGACTACAATTTTGAGATGGCCCTGTGTGACTGCGAGTGCCACAGGTGCCTGCTGTGCGGGCAGGGGGTGGTGTTCAATAACCCTCCCCAGTTACAGAGAGGGGTAGAAGGTCACAGTCGCCCCGTGCAGGGATCGCCACCTACAAGACACAGGCCCAGACACAAGTTTTCCAGCGAGGGAGGAGGCACTTGCCAGTAATCCCCAGATGCCTTCTGAACCAGCATTTCCATCTCCATGTCCTTTCCTCCCTGCTGGAACCACCTCCTCCTCCCCAACCCCCTTCAGCCCCAAGCCATCCTGCAGGAGAGCACCCTCATCTCTTCCCTGTTCTCTCACCCCTTGTACCCCAATTCCCACTCCAGAGTAACATAGCTGCTGGCTGCTGCCACTCAGCAGCTCCACACTGACACTGGGAATAGCTGTAAGCTGTCTCCTGCTCCCCATCCCACCTCCTTTGCTGGCTGCCTTCACCCCACACAGAGGCACACACTCTGCTCGGCACCAGTAAACTGGGCCATGCACACACGTAGAGCCACAGTGGCCACCTCCATGCTGCGTCCCACCTGTAAGCCTGTCACAGGGAACACGAACGGGAGACAAATCCATTGGAAAGCAGACTCCCTCCAGTCCTTTGCTTATAGAGCAACAGTTTCTCCTACAGCTGGGAATGCTCCCAAGGCTTGGTTTTCATGCGTTTCTTTTTGCATTATAAACAAAACCTCTTGTAGTTGGCTAAAAGGAGGCCCTCCTCTGCCCACTGAGTACTGATCAGGAATGCCTTGAGACCTGGACTGTCCTGGAGGCCAGCTCTAAAGCCCTCCAAGCCACCAGTAATAATCTTTTACATTTCAGTGGGCTCTGGATCAGGCCGCAATATGCACATAAACATCAAGGAAGCCAGATCCAAAACCTGAAACTAATGTTACCATGAACAACCAGTGTCTACCCCGGATCTCCTTTTGTGCCTTCCGCTGCTGTGGAGGCAAAAAAGGACAGAAAACCACCCACTTTGGCACAGGAGTTTTCTTTGAGGTGTGGAGAACCTCAGATCAGAACTGCCAGTACTGTGTCTGGGTAAAGATACCTTCTGCCTCCTGAAGTTAAAGGCCACTCTGTAAGATAAGGACAATCAAAGTAAAACCATCTCCTGGCTGTCACAGGACTTTTGACCTTTGATCTGTGGACTACTATTTTTTTTCCCCTCCAAATAACGCAAAACCTCCCTGCACAGTGAATGTAAACCTGTAGACATTGCAGATCTCTCAGAAGCAGACCACATACGTCCCGAAGTTCAGCAGCCACAGGCTGAAGAACCTCACTCCAGCAGAGCGATTCAGACAGCATTATTTCCAGCAGCCTTAAAACAGCTCTTAACTGTGCCAGAGGATAAGGTTGGAGAGGTGTGGAGATGTTGGCACAAAAAGCAGTTTTACTCAAGCACCAAATAACAGTGACACGTGTATCACCACCCAGAGCTCTCCAGGAGCGGCTGCAGGCCAGTCCTGACAACAGCCTTTGTGTCAGGCCATGAAGCCATTGTCTGGGCAATGTTTCGAGCTCATCTGTCCCTTTGGTGTACCAATTTAAATGCTGCTTGATTTGCAATTGCCTTTCCTTATCCTGAGCGTGCCAATGAATAAGACAGCAGTGGAGGGAAATAGGGTCTGGTTGAGGTATTGATGCTGATGCCAATTGCAAGGGTCAGTCTGACCCTGGGCACCAAGGACATAAATTAGTCCTTAAACCTGTCACTTCTGGTAGCAGCACAGCAAATCAAACTGCTGCAGCAGAAACAGTCTTTTTAGGACTAATGGACCAAGAGAATAGGAAATCAAAGATCTGATCTCCTCTGCTGAGTTCAGAAGATTTAGTGCAGACTGCTGTCTAGTCACAGGATGACACAGATACCATTTGGCTGTTTGGAGAGCAAGGTTCACCTGTAATAACGCCCTGCCAGCTAGCTCGAGAGCAGAAGGAAACTGTCCCAGCCACCTACCTACAGCACCGAAGTGACAGGAGAGATTGCAAAAGCTCACTCACTGACAGAGCCCATCATTCACACCAGAAACTCAAACACAAGGGTTTATACAAACAGGGCAGCATTTTGAAAGCAGAGGTAAAACACCGGCTGCTTTATAAATCTGTCATCAACTCCAGGTATTTAAGGCCTCAGACAGCTGTGTGGGGGTGCTGATAGCACCTGGCTTCCTAACATTATCTGGCCAACCAACCCCCATGCCAAACCTGTGGCACCTCAACCATTAGCAAGGTTCACCCTGGTCACACTATGCTAGTGCTGCTCCCAGCCCTCTCCACATCACCATCAAAATCCTCGTGTGCCTGACACAGTGCTGTGAGCCCCACATGTGCTGTACTCATAACCTTCTCCCGCTTTACCTATTCGCAGTTTCTAATGATATACAAATAGTGGCCTATAGGAAACCACATGTTGCCTGCAGCGATGATACTGGACGATAAACTCTTTACAACTGGAGAAAAAAATGACTAGACATAACTAACTGCACTTCTTACATGAGATTCAGCAATTACAGAACATTTCCCAAAATATCCAAAAGAGACCCTTGGAAAAAGGACTGAAAAGACAAACAGCAGAAATTGAAAGGGAAGGGCAAGAGTGGAAACAAATGATTTGCCAAAAGGATTGGGATTTTGTAAGCGAGGAATAGGACTTGGTAAGAGAGGGATTAACTAACAGAAAACAGAGCTGCAGAAAATATCCTTTCTGGACTTGGAAATTCAGAGGCAAGGAGTGGGAGCACCAGAAGAGATAAAAATTTACAAACCATCATATATATCCTCAGACCAGAAACAGTTCAGCTCATGTGATTGACTAAACACAGTTAAGTGAGTCAAAGCCAGGTAACACAAAACTGCTGTTCACACTGCAGTGCTGTGTTACGTGAATGCTGACAGCTCGCCTGCAAAACTGGGTCTTTTCTGACCCCTTGCTTCATATTCTTTTTCCTGGAGGTTTTTAGCTAATGTGGAAGGAGTCTGTGGGATGAGGCAGAGCCAGCTTCGGCAGGAGACTGCAGAAAGCTGACTCCACAGTAAGGGGCAGCTGTACCAGCAGCAGTGCCAACTCTCTCCTGCCCAGGAGCTGGCAGCACAGCCTCTACAGCAGGTGGAACCGAGCTGAAACCACAAGCCACACAGTAATATTTCACCTTGGGTATTACCTTCCTAGCAGATGTTTTTCAAAACTAGATTGCAGTTTAGCGCTCATTCTGAACAGCCATCAGCCACCATAAATATCAAGACAATTACTAACAATTCCTAAGTTTTGCACATCTTTATTAGCAAAATAAGAAGGATTTTCTTTTTGGAACTGGGATGTCTAGAACTGTCAATAACTCACTGTCCCCACGAATTTAGCCTACTTTGCTTTTTTGCATATGAACCTTATACCAGAGCACACTACAATCTACAAAACCACCTGTGCACAGCTGTCAGAGTTACTAATTACCAAAAGCACAATGTGTAGCTAAGGGAAATTTAATTTACACCAGTCACAGCTGAAAGGAAAAAAAAACATAGCTCAGAAGAAGCATTCAGCTAACAAATTTAACCCACAACTTAATGGTCTTTTAAAAGTTTCTGTACAAGAGTTTAAATTACCCCATGGTAGCTTTCAGTTCATTTTTGTAAAGATATAAAGGGGAAGCATTGTGAGACTGTAAAGTAGCAGTAAGGAAAGAGATGTGTGCTTTTCCCTGATATTTTAATAATTTCGGTTTTGTCACCATCCCTCTCCCCCCTTCCACCTGCAGGTTTTACCCAAACTGGGTGAATACCCAGGAAAAGGGAATACTGGCATTAGAAAATTGAGAGCTGGGCTCCAGCTTCCCAAATAACAGCAAGAAACAAGAATACTTTCAGCCACTGCCCATCATAGCTCTTTTGCTCTTTGTTCTTTATAAAATACTTGTTTCTTACATTAGATAAGCTGAAGGCAAAATTCCAATCCTGTCTGCATAGTGTGTACCATACTACATATATTGCACCCCGATGGCCCACAACCTAGTATGGCAAAGCATTTCACCTTTCAAATTAAATAACAGATATTGACAAGCCATTCACAACCTCCAATGAACTCATCTCACGTTTCTCTGTAGGTTTGTAACTGTTGCTCCTATGTTAGCTTTATCTGCGCTTTTTTCTTTTCCAGAACATTGCTCTGATATGACTTCCAACTAGGATTCAACCCTAAAGTCTGTGTTTCGTAAGGGCCCCTTAAACGTTAAGCATGTGCGGCAATGCAAAGGTCACCCTAAAGGATTTCCCTACTGTTCTATTATCCTGAAGAACCATTACAGAAACCTAGCTCTCACAATATACTGGTTTTGTTTGTGAGACTCTTCTCCTACTTCTTTTAAGAAACTATGCTACGGCAAAAATGTTTTATGTAGAAATGTAGTATGACTGTAAATCCTTAAATGCTGTTTTCATGTAATTGGATATTAGCTGGCATGACCCAGCACCCTGTAATTCCAGAGAGGGAAAAAGATGAAGAAATTCAGCTGCTGCAAGCTAATTTTCACAGCCAGGTGAACCTTTGCACCTTTTAGTCTCTCCAGACTATATTTCTTCACCTGTCTAGATGCCTAGAAGACTGCAGTACAGTCTGATTTCTCTTAGTGACACATTTTCTTTTAATTCCATACAATCTGTAGAGGCTATTAAAGAGTTGAGGCCAAAAACTTGACTTGCTCACACCTCAGTTGTTTAAACACTGTACTACATGTACTGCATGCCTTACTTAGATGCCCCAAATTAGTTACAAAGGCTTATTTATTAACATTTGAACACACAAAATTCTTGAACTTGCAAAAACAGCCTAAAAATCTTTTTTGCTCAAATTAAATAAATACCTAACCTTTCCTGCAACACTAACCAATATTAAATTCAGTACAACATCCGTTTTAATAGTAGAACTTTGTTAAGCAACACTCACATTTTATCACCCCGAGTTTCTTCATGGTGAGATGTGAGGCATTCCCAAAGGCTGCCACAGGAGGAAGAAACAAGAACTGTAATGGGATCCTCCATGACAGCTCAGTACAAGGCACTTGCTGGGGAAGAAACGGAAAAACACTTACTGTTGATTTAATTTTAGGCAAGGAGAGCAGACTACTCCAGTCATAATCATTTATCTTAAATAGTACATACATAGCTGTTCCAATAGATATAAAAAGTAGCATATATATTTATCACTTGTTTTTCCCAAACAGATACCCCTCAAAAGGTATCTGAAGTCTATCTTTATATTATAGCGCATTCTTTACCTTCCTTCCCCCTGTACACGCCCTCTCAATCAATCCCTTATTAGGAACACATATTAACCTTATTAGGAACACATAAGGCAATTCGGGTAGGCACCTCCAGGCGCGTGCCGCTCTCCCTTGGCAGATGCGATCCTGCGTGCCGGAGTTACGCTCCGCCCCACCACAACACAGTTGGAAAACTCTCCTGCGATAGATGGTGAGGAAACCAGTAGCACAAAGGGTCCATTTAAGACAACTGACAGAAAACCAGTTCTTGTCAGGACACTTCTGAGCAAGAAAACAAAGCATCCGTGCTTTTATTGTGTACATCAGAATCTCCAGTATGAGCCCTCTAAAAAAGAGCTTGTCTTTGTATTTTATTGTGAATACAACACACTTAAAAAAATTTGATTATCTCTTGGCCGTATAACTCAAGTTTTGTGGTAGTGTTTTTTTAAAATAGAGATAAGTCAGCAGATATCTTTAGATGGGAAGCAGAACGGGCCTTTTCTCCCATGAAACAGACAACTTCCTTCAAAGAATGCAATATATTGAAGTGTCCCTCTCCTCCCTCCTTTTAACTTCTTCCTATTTTTTTTTTAAATATTTAGACCTGCCTCCAGTCACTTGGGATTTAAACTGGATCTACCCAGGTACACTTGTAAATACAAATTACATACACTGGAAACAAATCTTCACAAGTTCAATGTACTCAGATTAAGTTGAACACTGATTTAAAGAGATAACATGCAAAAGAACAGCGTTAGTTTTTCCTCATTATGATGCTAACCATCAAACTTGAATTACAATATACTGAAAAGCCAAAAGGAGGAGCACTTAAAACAGCCTTACAAAGGCCAAAACCTTTGCAGAAAGGAGCAGATATATCATGAGAAATAACCAAAATGATGACAGAAGGTCATCCTGTACTGCACCCAACGAGATGGCACCAGCTCACATGAAGAGCCACGTAAAGGAAAGCAATACGGACAGAAAAATGATTCAACAAAGCAGTCAGCAAAGGTCTAGAACAAAGGGGGACAAAAAAGGGTAGCAGCAAAAGGGAAACTGAAAGGGAATTGCTTTCTAGGAATGACTTAGCAGGCCACAAACAGAAGCGAACTTACTGAAAGCAGCTTTCTCCATGACGTGTTCTCACAGGCTCCGAGGGCAACTTTTACTCCGGTTCCTGGAGATGGCCACTCATAAGGCAGGTCCTGCTCATCAACTCTGCAGGGAAAACAAATTTTTAGAAGTCAGTGCAACATCAAGTATGAATTACTCCTTCCCCTTGTAACCTGTGACCTTACTGTCAGTGATGGAGAAAAATACTAACGTTTTATAGAAAGGCTCAAACCGGTGTACCCTCTAGTGGGGGCTATAAAAGATCAAGTATTTCTGTCTGCAAGGCAAGCGTGTTGCTGGCAGGAAACCAGATTTTTCAGTAATTTTGCTAAACAAAACCATCTAAAGAATCTGCAACAAAAACTCCTAAATGTTTTATTGTTTGGTTTTTTAAAATGCAACACACTCTCTTGACGTTCACCACCCTGCATAACTCGGGGCGTTACCTGTGAAAAACAGAGAGAGGCAGACAGCTTCAAAGGCAAAGAGACCACAGGATTTTCTAAGGAAAGAGTTACCAATTGCACACATTTTAAGGTCCTGAAATTTAGAGAAAAGGGAAGGGCCAAATGTTATCCAGGATCCACTTCCACTAATCCTATCAGGTCCTGTCTCTAGATGTGATGCGGGAAACAGCATCTCCTCTCTTTGCCCTTGGCCATGCAAAAAAGGAATAGAATCGGGAAATAATGCTACAAACAGGCAAGAGAGGCTACGGACAATTAAGTAAAATTGATTACATCTCTAATACAGCACTTTGTCTTAATTCCTTAAAAATGTTTTTGCAAGTCAGAGTTTTTCACAATTTAAAATTATTTCACATTTAAAAGGGAGAAAGTTGAACCCCTCTAAGGCAATAAAGGAGATCGGATACACATCCACAAGACACTCATCCTGTTCAGTAACACAGTAAAGAACACACACTTTTCTTCAAAATTTTATTGCAATTTAAATTATGGGGCCAGCCAGATTTTTTGGATAAGAAACGCATTTTCCTCAGGAGAAATGAAATGCTACCACGGAAGTAGAATTACAATTGTATACATCTCTTAGTTTAAAAAAAAAAAAAAAGCTTACATTTAAATAACTTTTAGTAATACCCTTAAGCCTTCAAGCAGATAAGAAACCACTTCCAGAACAATAGATTTTTAATACGAAGAGCACGTCAAATGAGCTTTAATTTAAATACAACTTCTTTCCGAAAGCTAACATTCAAATGTTTCCACATATTAAAAAAAGTCACCATAGCCATTGTTTCCAAGGCCTAATATAGAGTAACCTCTATCCCAGTCCAAATGTTTTCACTTCTTTACATATATAAATCTTCAGCACGTCTACGTTTTTCTAAAGAGGAAGCCTTATATGTTATGGTGAGTAACTTGGCGAATAATGTTTTTCCTCCACTCAGTTATGATAAACCAAAATATAATAGACTGTTAGTACTGAACTATAATACCACCTCATGGCCAATTCTGCCTGCCTCTGTAAGTGATATTTGGTAACAGTAAGCTACTTTCTTCCCTGTAGGCAAAACGAATCGGTTTGCAAAGGACACGTTAAGAACCTTTAAAAGACCAATTATAATGTTAAGGAGCAATTTTAAACAACTGAGTGAAAACACTCAATTTTCTGGAGCTGACTTCCCTTGTGAAGGCTTTCAAATCAGCTTAAATGTCACTTAGGAGTTTCATTTTGCTGACTGCGTAACATTTTAATTCGGAAGAGGACAGGAAACAACAAACATTCTCTATAGACTTCTCAATCAGATTCAGCCATGCAGAATTTGAACTTTCAGACTCCAATCCGTAAGTTTGCTTGGTTGTGATCTTAGCGTTACTATATGATGGATAGATACAGTTTTAATAACATCATTTAGCTATACTTAGTAGATTCCTTTTGTATGGTCACAGTAACAAAAACATGGTGCAAAATCAGTTGGCTTTGTTTTTATAAATACTGATAGTTTGCAGCATTAAAGAACAAAATCAACAAAATTAAATCATTTTGTTACCCTAGGACACCTATGAAATTGTTTCTTGAAGTTGGAGGGAATTAAATCATTCACTTTCACAACTACCGTACTGAGTTATTTAGTGTAAGAAAGAAATGATGCACTGCAGGCTCCCCAGAAGAGGAATCGATATTAATTTAGCATAATCTTTGCCATTTGCAGAGTTGGTGAGCACAATGCTAGTTTAATTGAATAAGGCCAATATTATCCAGTAAGAACGTAGTATAAAGGGTTCCAGTTCTCTATTTCAGCCTACCCTAATTGATGGCACCCCATTAGATAAGCGAATACAAAGAATTTGTTTGGGTTTTTTTTTTCCTTTTAATGCTGCAGTACTTAAGATTGTTAAATCAGCATTTCCATGTGATCTGAAGTATTCAATTACATATGAGCATTCATTTTGCAAAACTCAATATTAGGTAATAGTTACAGACTAATACAATAACATTCCTCTGCTGTACAAATTAAATCATATTTTAAAGAAATGAGCAGCCTAGGAGTTATATACAAAAGAAACCAGCAAGCATTGTTGAAATGAAATGCAAAATGTCACTGCTAGGTCTACTGTCTGAAATACCTTTAAAGTAAAATTAACAAAAACCCTTAGAACATATTTCCAAGTTTACAAGTCAATTCTCAGAAAAATCAAATCATGTCAAAAAAAAATTCTATAAAGCAGTGAAAGGCATATATACATTTTCCTTATGAACCTTGAGATTTCACTCTTTTAAAAGTTGCTAAGTTTCAATATCAGTTTATTTGCAAGACAACTGTTTATCCCAATAAGCTCACATCTTAGATACATTTCCCCTTTGATTACAAATAAAGCACTGCACATTTTTTTTTTTTTTTAAATCAAGGCATATAATCTTACACTATGGTGCCAGGTATGCACAGGTCACATTGTGCTCATATCTCAAACAAGGTAAGTGCAAACATACAGATTTATTCAGATTTGCAAGCATGCAACCTGTTACTTAACTACATTAATACCTTCTCTCCTAAACCAAACTAGTATCTATATGTTTGCTTTCACGAACCTAGAATCTTTCTTTTCAGGACTCCTAAAACAAGCAGTGTCTTTGAATTCTGAAATGACACAAATATCAAGAAAGTCCACATTGTGCAAGAAAGCAGCAGCTATGTTTTTCAACTTGGACTAAAAAAGAAAAGAGAAAAACAAAAACCGTTCACTGAACAGCAGATTAGCAGTAATGTTCCTCATGAATCGATAAGAGTGCCTGATGCTGAATATCTAACAGCAAATGCTGAATTTGGGTTTAATATTTTAAGGGTTTATTGGAGGTTAAGCTTCTTGCTGTGCTGGTCTCTTCAAATCCCTGATCTGTTTAACTAAATAGGTCTTCTCATCATTAAATTGTTCATCCTCGGTCCTGTCATTCTGAAACTTGCTGAGGAACTCAATAAGTTTGGTCTGGTTCTTTAGAAGGATGTCTAATATAGGCTGTGTCTTGTTAGGATTGGCTACAAACACCTGCAAGAAAACAAAAGGCATTTAGTGTAATAGTAGGAAACAGAAGACTATGCTAAAAAACAAACCTAGCCAACAAAACAGTGATGACATTAACTTAAAATGATGTTTTAATTATTCGGTATTTCAGTATCTCTACAGAAAAAAATAATGGAATGCAAGTTTTAAAAAAAAGTGGAGTGATTTTATTTTATTAGAATAGAAGCTGAACACCAGTACCAAAGTAAATTCAGTATGTGGGGGGAGATGAGCCACAACACCCTCTGCAGAAACCTCTGAAGGTACCTCACGGTTAAATTCTGTAGCAAATGCATGGTTTCATATTATATACAGCATCAGATGGGGATCTTAAAGTTCACTGAAAACTTTAATACCTCAGATTATATCTCCGAGCTCTTAGCTACTTGCTTGTCTGCTGCAAAGTCAGAAGGCATCTGTTACAATGTGCAAACTACAACTTAGGCTTTGAAATTTAGGTGATGACTAAAATACTGCTAGCCTTCATAGATCACACAGCATGACGAAAACACTTTTGAACTCCAAGATGCTTCATGATTTCACATGAAATCATGCGTTCCTCCTTATCTTACTGCACTTCACCTTTCCTAATTCCATAATTTTCTAAGACAGACTACACTGACAATCACATGAAAGTCCCTAAGTGGTTTCTAAACAATTTTCAAAAGATACAAAGGTAGTTATTTGTAAAGATAGGCCATAATAAAGACAAACATTAGCGCGCTCTTTATTTAACCACTTAGCAGACATTAAGATACGCTTCATTTAGGCTCAGCTAAGTAGTTTACTCAACTAAACAACTTCTGGTGGGGTTCTTTTGTTGTTTGTTTTATTGTGTGGTTTTTTTTTAAACATACCTTAAACACATGAAAGGCCTCAAACTGAATGTTACGACTCTTGTCTCGTAGAAGGTTCATCATTAGTTTGAGATTTTCAGGTTTACTGATGTACTTCGTCATAATTGTGAAGTTGTGTCTGTCCAATAACAATTCACCAAGAAGCTAGAAGTGGAAAACAAGCCCAAATGAGAAAATGACTGACATTGGACATAAGAACTTTTTCATGAGTGCTTTCAAACACACTGAGTAGTTGACACCAGTCTGTAAGTATAGTTAAGACAGAACTCAAATATGCTGAATTTTTAAGTACAAGGTGCAATTTCCTCGTATTTCAATGATGCAGTTTCTCCTTTTTCTCAACAAGTGAAAAAATCACCTTTTTTCCCCCCCCTTGTTAGGAACTGGAATTGAAAGAAAAGTCTTAAGTCTTCTTTTCCCCATTATTTCATTATTTTTTCATTTATACAGAAGCTATACATCACCAATAAGAATGTGGTTTCAAAAACCAAAAAAACCGCAACGTTTACAAAAAAGAGTTAGTACATCAAATGACAAATATTTACACTTCTTTTGCTACCTTCTTTGTCCAGAAGGGAGTAAAAGGATGTTCCTCACAAGTACCACCCTTGCTACAAATTATGTATCATATTTACATTCAAGTTCACTATTTCTAACCTACTTAAGATTGGTATTGCTCTAGTCACACCATGTGAATCTTTATTAAATTATTTAACTGTGTCCAGATTTGTTGAAGGAAAAACCCCAACAAAAATAACATACTTGCATATAGCCATTTCTGCATAGGGAGAGAAATGACTTGGTGTGTGCTGGACACTAAATAATGGAAGGCCAGATTAAAGAAAAATAGGTGATCCCAATAATTAAAATACATGAAAAATTAAAATAACACTATCCAAGGCAGCTACTGAAGCCATTTCAACTAAAGTCAACCCACCTTGAAATTAAAGGAATTCTCTAACTTTGCATGTAAGAAGAAAATAAAATTGCCTTACCTTAAGCGACTGTCTCTTTGTCACATAATTTTCTGAATGAAGTAACTTCTCATATTCACTGAAGAACTAAACACAGAATAAAGAGAAGGGTTAGGACCTTTCCAAGTGTCATAACGCACCCTTCTTCCAAATTATTATCACAAACTGGAAGACGTGCTAATCCGTAACAAAAATGTAAACAAAATCTGAAATCTCAGTAGGTTCCTGTAAGTCACTATTGTTTAAACATCGCATATGCTATAAAAAAATAATAAATTATTTACTCTTTCAGAAGCCTTTAATGTTTAGATTGCAATATGGTGGAAGTAGTTATCTCATTATTTCTTAAACTTTAATAGTTCCTGCTCCTGAACACTTGTTAATTAGTTTCCGGAGTCCCCAGCAGATGGAGGAGGGCTACCTTGTATTCCTTGGTTGTCTCGGGTTAATACAGACAAAAGAAAACGACAAGGAAAGGGTTCCCTCTAGTGGAAAAAAACAGATCTAGTTTTCACAGAACTAGATTATCTGCTGCCTTCTCTTGTTTTTACACCTTTCTACATTCAACAGTATGGTTTTGATCTTAATTTTACTGCTTGGCAGAAATTACTGTAAGTTCAATTGGTTTAATATCGTATGCAAATTTCCAAAACCAAAGCTAAACAAGGAATGAAAATACCGATTTCTTCAAATAAGATACACATCACTCGAAAATTCTGAATATTAAAACGTATCTGCTCACCCTATCATAATGTTGTTCCAAAAATTCTGCACTTAGCAACTTGTGTCTTGTAAGCAAATCCTGTAAAAGAGCACAAACCCAATATTTTCACTAAAATATTTTAACAGTACACATATTCTCATTCAACAGTGAGTACACAAGACATCCAATAGAAAATTTTGCTATTTCATTAAGCGAAGAGATTTAGGACACGAATGCAGTTACCCAGACATTGCTAAGGATCTTGACATCACTTAGGAAAGGTCTGTTTTGCATTATGTTAATTCACACAGGTAAATAGCCTGTGGAATTATCACTGAAGAATGCCATTTACGGATCAAGGCTACAGTCTGCACAGAACTACACACAATCAAGGTTAAGACCCACTATTTAATACTGACCAATATTATGCTTATAGTCCCATAACTGGTTGTTTAAGACAAAAAAAATTCCCCAGACAAAGCATCAGCATCAAATATACTCAGGTTTGTAACAGAATGAAAAGGACTTTGCTCACTTGAGGAGTGGGAGACACAGATTTAAAAGCTCCTGGCATGGAAGTGCACATATATTCAGCTAATGCATGATAGTTTAAATCTTGCTTTCTGGAATAAAAGTTATTGGGAGCATAGGATATATATTTAAAGGAATGTCTTGCATTCTAAGAAATAAGGAAGAACAGTGTCCAGCTTACCCATTTGCATAACACCTATTTTTTTCCCTTCTCTGTAGGCTTGTTTTGCCCAAGAATGCAACACACAACATCTGGCTTCACATAGAGGAGAACTACAGAAACAATAATTCAAATGTTGTATGTAAATTACCTTGAATGTGGCAAATGCATCCGAAGCAATGTCAAACGTTGACATTTCCACATATCTGAAGAAATCATAGAATTGTTCTGACCACAAGATTATTTTAGCAAGTGGTTCATGCCTGATGCATTCTCTAAGCATTATTCCACAATTTAGAGCAATTTCTGGAGATTCGTACCTATTTAAAAAAAAAAAAAATTCTTTATAAATACTTTCACAAGTTAGCGTTAGAGCACCACACTGCTAATTACAGTTTTCAGTGCTATCAAGTAAACAAAAATTAAAAAAAATTAGAGGTACTTATTTCTGCATTATACTCTACTTTTAAAAACTTGTAGGAAATATTACTGAAATCATTGCCAATTAAATGCCAAATTATAGCCAATACAAATGACTTTCACAAACTGAGAAACAAGACTAAATAAAAATATTTTCTCTATACTCAAAATCAGTTTTCTTTTTTCGTATTGGTGGGATTGCAGACATCTGCAAAAGCAGTAAGTGATTTCATCTTGAAAGCGGTGTGCTTAAACATGACCGCAATTTACATAAAACTATCCATAATATGAGCATGAAGGGTTAATAATACTAGACATAAATTCATGTCTCCTCTTTCACTAAATCCTTTTTCAGCATCACTGGCTACTCTACACACCACAGGCTTCAAGCCTGAAACACTGGCAACAGTGTCCTCTGACTGTAAGGACAACATTGAATACCTTCTCTGCGCCTGAGTCTGTATTGCCTCTAGCAAAGCATCCACACCTTCTTACAAGAAACCTCTGGAACATGTCCACCACGGATTTGATAGAAGTGATGAAGCCATCCCTGATGGCTTCACTTAGAAATTGTCGCTACGCTTCCTTGGCAGGCTTTCTTGCTCAAATACTGCAGGGCTCTCTCAGCTGATTTTAGCGTATGCCAACAGCAGCTGTCAAAATCTCACAACAGTGCGTTTAAGACATATTTGATAGAAATACACTTTTGTACTTGCTACGAGCTCCTTGTTTTCCCGAGCAAGCTAATAGTAGAACCCTGGAAGAAGATGGGACTGCCTTTCCAAATCAAGAACTCATCTCAGCACGTTGCAATATAAGTTATTGCAGCCTACAGAAAAGTTATGTCTGTTGTTCCTACCTGGTTCTGGAGCAGTCAAAGCATCTTATATACTTTCCTGCCTCCCACCTAAAGAATCTTTTGTCCTATACCATTGGAAGCTAGTTCAAATTCACCAGAATAATTCAGGAGCAAAGTATCATTATGCATACTAAGCACTAACTGTATTACTATACAAAAATATTTTATTACAAATTAATTTTCATGTTAAATCCTGCAATGCTTTTCCATTTAGCCTGTCATGGAGATTTGAAATCTGCTGAACTTTTTGCAACTCAACTCATAGTTCAAATTTACATAAATTTGCCTCAGTTGGATACCAGACCTAACATTTAAGTCATTAAAGCTCAGTAAATGCCCATTTCAAACATTGTGACTTATGAATATGTGTTTCAACAATCCCTGTCAGAATAATGCTCTCTGAAGAGTGACAACACAGATTAAAAATTAGGACAAATGTGTTACAGCCCTCATTAAGTCACACATCAATGAGAGTATGCGGAGAATGTAGTTTCATCTCTCTTCACCTCAAATGTCTTTGCCGCCTTTTGTAAATTATTTTGAAGTACAGAATCAATATTTTCTTTTTTGTTATGCCACAACTAATAATCCTTTTGTCCCTCTACCACTTAAATCTTGCTTCCCCCCAAAATCAGGGCTGTAATGCAGGGGAAAAAAAACATAAAAAAACCACACAACAAAGCACTTCTGGCAGACGAGTGTACATCTTACACTCATGCGAACTGAAGCTAACATTCCATACTGCTTCTGGTGCTAAACCTTTGGAGTCAGCATCAAACTAAAAGATGTAAAACTCTGCTTCCTCCACAGAGGAAGTTTCTTGCATGATCATTTTTCCAGTGGCTTACACAAATGGCCAAGATTAGGTAAACGTAGAGATGTTACAATAAAATAGCCTAATACGCCATGTATGTGGCAGGTTAGTTAGCATCTCTAATTGCTACTATGAACTAGGCGGAAGGAAAAGGAAAAACACAATAAAGCTTCCTGTTTAAACATTAAAAACATACTTGATTATTCCCACATCTCAGCGCTGCCAACACAACACAGGCAGGTATGTCACTGAGAAGCATGGCCTTTTCATACGTCCTCTAGCTATCCCAGTAGGTGGAATAAATAGTCATCAACTGCAGTAAGCTTACCCAGCAGATTTAACACAAATTATAAAACTAGTACTTGAAATAGCTGCATTTTTAAATGGTTTATTAGTATTTGATAAAGTTTTCTGTCCCAAAATAACACATTGGAATTGCAATTTTCAGAACCTTCCTAATTAATGTTATTAGAAACGTGAGCAATTCCTTTTAAATGGAGAGAGCACATTCTCAAATTTGTTTTAACTCTTACTTTAACATGAAAATGTTAATAACACCTTTCTGCTTTCATGTTTGAGATCCACAGCTCTACATGTGCAACCACGTATTCAGTATGGTGTGATTCTCCACCACCCAGCACACCAGACAATACAAGAACAGAGGAAGAAACAGCCGTCTGGCACACACCATATGCCCCAAATCATTCTTTGTTTGGTCGAGTTTGAGTTGGTGCATTTGTGTCACTACAATAATATAAATCACTATGAATAAAAAGTCTAAGACCAAACTAAGACCAGGGGATAGGACAGAAAACTGGAAATGACAATGGTTAAAGGAAAAAAACAGCCTTTAATTCTTAATGAACCAGTAAGTTCACAAGGAAATAGCTTATATAGGATCAAATAGTATTCTGAAAGAAAAATGTCTGCACTACCTCAGTAATAATATTTTAGGTTACTAACAGTTCTCAATTTTCAGTCATATTTCATGCAAAAGTGTATTTTTGGTGGTTTATTACTCAAGTTTTCCTTTACTTAGGGGAATTACAGGCCCCAAGAGAAAAAAGAAAAGCATACTGCAAAGGAATAAAACCCATTTCAGAAGTCACTGCTTCTCCACGAATTTAAAAACTTCTTACTTCATGTAAAAGCTCATTTAAGCTTCACAGTGTACATACCCTTTTAATAGCATGAACAATATATTCTGTTGAGTGCAGATGTATTCCACTGTGGGAGTTCTTGTACCAATTTGCCTTCTGAGAATGTTGTTGAAAATTTGCGCAACATCTTTTTTGCCCTGTCGAAAACATTAACAGTTAAACACATAACATTCAAGCCCAATAGGCAAGTAACAATTAAACATTGCCATCATCTCATGCATTCATACCGTGTGAGTTCTGCAGTTCAGTCAGCTTCTGTACTCTGATCTTAAACAGATCAAATATTCTGTTTCTTTATACATGTTTCAAATATGCTAAAGCACTCAAAACATTACATCACGTCGCAGGCAGATCACGGGTAATTTACATTAAGAAGTAAAGCCAGTTGATGTTTCATCAGATACTTCTATGTAGCATCAATCTGCTGGGCTTGTTTTATACTCGTGTTTGCTAATAACATACCAGTTTTTAACTGTGCTCTTGCCTGAAAGTGTGTTTCTTCAATATTCCATTCTCCTCTCCCCTGGCCTAGGAACACGTAATGCCACCATTAAGAGTGTGCAGAACATTTCTGACTGCAGTGTTAACATCCAACTTAAAACTGTAACTTATGAAAGTTAAATAAGTAAATAAAAACTACAAAGAGAAATCATCCACCGACCTAAAATGCAAGTGTCACGTTTTTCAATGGCCAAAAGAAGTATAAATAAGACCAGGATGCTGGAATTCAGCACAGATTATACACAAGAAAATGCACAAGGATAGCACCAGACACTATAAATGGAGCTGGGAATGCTCTCTTTGTTGAATATATATACATCTCCTATTCATTTCTTCTGTCAGACCATAGCTAAAGATGACAAATTGGTATGGACATCTAACAAAAAGCTGATTATAAATATAAGCACTTTTCACCGTCACTCACACGCACCACTTAAAACCCAGATTTCTGCAATTAACTTTCCACTTTGGATTGCCATAAAGACAACTTCAGGCCCGTGTGTTATCAGATCTCATCCAGAAAAAGCCCAGGCAAACTTGTACTAAGCCTGGACTTGCAAATAAAGCCCTGTTAAGCAACTCCACCTGAAGGTTCCCTGAACATTATACACAAAAAACATACGTAGATAATGTTTCTTGACAATCTCTATTTGTACTATAAATGCCCTGAGTAACATCAGCAAGCTTTTGAGTAAAATGCAAGGCATATTTAATTAGGAAGAATTTGAAAAACAACAGCAATTATTCAAAATTATTTCTGTTTTCTAATCAACATCAAGAAGATTGCCTAAGAAAAAAATCAAATGTTTATAAAAATGTAGGAGGACTGTAGTTTTACAAATGGCATGTTTGTGAATTACCATGGACAGTTTTGTTAGAGTGTTGTTTTCAGGATATAAGAGTTTGTTTGTAAACGCTTGTTTTCTCAATTACAATTCCACTGAAAGCCAGCCCAAAGCAACACCAGAACTCTTTGTTCTGCAATGAGTAGAGCAGTGTTTCCAGAAATTGCTTTACTCAAACTCCACATAATATAGTCATCAACTCTCATTCACTAACATTGCCAATTTTGCGCTGGATCTCACAATTTGCTTTGGATTCACCAGCAAGAACAGCATTTCCTTATTATGCACATGATTGAACCGATAGTGGTACACAGTAATACCAAAGCTAGTTATTGTTAGAAGGATGTATTACTAAGTGATCTCATGGCCTAACAAGGGCAAACAGACACTGAACCCTGTGCCAATAGTCACGACTGCGAGAGGTGAGAGGGAGACTGTGGTGGTATTGTCTTCCGAGCAGAAGGATTCGGGCTCCCTTATGCAAAAGGCGGTTTTGTTTTTTTGGGGGGGATATTTTTTTTTTTCATTTAAAAAAACAAGAACAAAAAAACCCAAAACAGTTCCACAAGCGATACCATCTCTCCTACAGACACGCCAGCACAAATGAGCAGGGAGATAACTGGTAAGTTTACAAGTAGATGGTTGTGTTGACTGCATTACTTGGAAAGAAAGCTTCCAGATACGGGTATAATTCTAAACAGGCATTTACATACAGCAAGGTCTGGACAGTCAGTCAGTTTCTTAATTAAAATATTACATTTGTTACTTTTCTGGGGTTTTTTTTACCATACTATTCACATGCAAATACATTTGAGATAGTTTAAGAGTCAGAGTGAACAGTCCCTGTCTATAAATTAGCTGTCTATTCCTGTTCTACAAGGAAACCCTCTTCAGGAATGAGAGTGAAGTTGTTAAAAAGATGGCATTTACTTCATCGTTGAATGACCTCAAGCTGTGGTGGGGCACCAGAAGGAATAAATGGTAGACCCACTCTTCAAGTTTAAGAACCAACAGGAAATCAAGTTGGTATCCCCATGGGTAATGGAGAAATCCTTTCCAATGCAGTCAACCCAACCATAAGGATTTGGGATATCAAAGCCAACATCTGACTGACTTTGTAACAGCATGGAAGCTAGTGTAGTTTTGGAGCACAGGTGTGTTGACATTAATTCTAGGTAACAACAATAGCTGGACAGTCTGCCAGATTGTATCCTTAAAAAGCAGACGTGGTCCAGCCTAGAAAGCCGCGTGAATGACTTGTTCTGTCTCAAGGGGGAACCGTCATATCCTCGTGTAACAAAGCAGCAGAAAGTCCACAAGCAGGAAACTACTTGCAATCTTTTCAAGTCCCCTTAGAATAAAATGAATAGTTCTCCTTAATGAGAGCAAGCCTGTACAAATTGTTATAATTCTTCATTACCAGAAGATAATGAAGGTTTCCTTCGCTAATAAGGGGGCTGAGTAAACACCAAGCTGATAAGAATCTAGAGGTCAGCAGAATCCAGATGACGTTTTGTGATTTCCTTTCTTCAGCAATTAAAGGCCATCACATTTCAGCATTCCCTCTCAGCTTTCCCAGGTCTCCTTGCTTATTTAACAACCTGAATGTTTTATGTTTGGTATAAACAGTTGTGTGGATAAGGAAAAAATACCACAGTATTACAATTAAACACAAATCAGAGGGACTTATGGGTGGGGTGGAGGGAAGAGAAGAAAGAACAGGGAAGAAAGCCATTGTTTTTGGAATGTCATACTACAATAGGACTTTAAACTGTTGTGTTTGCATTGTGAACAACTTGTTTATGAACAATACCATTTTTAAGCAACCTTAAGTGGGATGGTCTTTATGCTCAAGGCTGTGGAGTGAGATACATGGCTTTTGGCTCCTTTCCTAGACAACCACACGCTTCTTGTGGGACCTCAGAAAAAAATAGGAAAATCCCACTGTACTGGAATTTCTTTTAACTGAATAGGGTGACTTTTCACTATGGCACTGCAAAGCTAAATTATTCCATATGATGTGGCGACAAATGCCAGATAGAGGCTTGTGTAGAGATATGTTTGAATACAAATAAGTATTGCTATTTTGAAGTAATCAATAAAAACTTGGGTTTGTTTTTTTTTTAATAAACAGAAAAAAAGACAAGGAAAACAGCAAAAAGGTTGCATCACTTGTTTCTAAAGAGAGGGAGAAATACTGGATTGTTATTAAAACTAACAGCTTTGCCTTAAATATTTCAAATTCTTCACAAATGTTACAATAATTCTCTTACTTTTCCGAGTAATTTAATTTAACGAGATGAGAATATAGACACGCCTTGTAGCTTGTGTTCACTATGGTACTACTACTAAGATATTAACCCTCCTGTGTACATAATAATTAAAAACTATTCCATAATTTTAACATAACTGTATCGTCAGGATTAGAGGTTTATCTACTTCAATTTTGTGTGGTTTCTGTGCCTAAATTCACAGATTTCATATTCTGTATTTGCTTCGTTTTCTAAGTAGTTTGGAACAATGAGTTCTCTTTCTAATGGTTTTGTCCCAGCCAGAAAAAAAAAAAAGCTGAAGATCAAAAGATGTCTTAACCAACTAAAGCGGCAATTCAAATGTGTTTATTTTAACACATTCAATATAAGAAATGTCAAACTTCTCTTCTTACCTCAAAATCAATGAGCTGCAAGTCGGCTACTAGGGTACTAAGAAGACCACTGTTGTACAGCTCTTGAGCAAGCTGTGCCACAGCTTCTGTCTGTGGTTCTTTTTCATTTGTGCCATACAAGATTTCTTTCATGGCAACAAGGTTTTTTGAGACCTCCTCAGTGGCCTAAAGAAAATGGGAAAAAAAACACAGTTAGAGCCCAATGTCATTTGTCTTTGTAACTGCGCACTCTATTATTTTTATAATCTGCAAGCTTCCATTAAGGGAAAAAAATAATCAGGAAATGACAACCTGTTAAAAAAAGACAATAGATAATCTTTCTGCAAATAAGACTGTTATGTGTTATTAAAAAAAAAAGGCAGAGGCAAGACACACGCAATTTATTTGACAAGTTACCAAAAGCAAAAATCTCTTCCTTTTTACTGCCTTTAAACTTCCCATTCAAAAACCCCCTGAATAATAGCAGTGGGATGAAAAGAACCCAACAAAATTTCTGTTCTGTAAAACAGAGGTATCCAGGATCAGACTGGAAAACATGACATGGAGACACACGCCTGTCCTAGTGAACTGCTCCGAGAGACCAAATGTACCCTCCTCCTACAGATTTTGCACTCATCAGGTTTTGTCAAAAGCCAGGCTCCCATTCCAGTCAGCGGGGAAGAAATTTTTCCTTTCCAACTAACAAAACCTTAAAGAGAACCTCCTTTAATTTTCAGGTGATCTCAGTATACAAGAACAAACTGGCAAATAGACCCAGAAAGAGATGACTCAAAAGAATTCAGTGATACAGGAGACAACTGAAAGTCTAAGATGCTTCCCATTTGAAGTCCATCGCACAGAAGACAGACAGGTCTGACATCTCACTTAGGGAAGCTAAATGGGCTGGAGCAGCATTTAGATTTAGCAGTGGAAGCAGAGTTATCTCACGAGTAAAACTAGAAAAAACAACAAGAACACTTCTGAAGACCCTCTTCTGAATTGTAAAACACAGTTATCTCGGAGAAAAAAGAACAACTACTCCTTTCAATACATAAGTTTACATAGCTTGGCAGCAAAACATTAGGAATAATCATCATAAATAGCTGGTTTAACTATATTGCATTAGTTCTTAATGTGCCTAAAAAGTATGAATGGTTTGTAAGTGCACTAATTTTTAGTAATTAGATGAACCTGCCAACAAGATATGCATACACTTTAATGTAAAGTATTTATGAGTGGCAGCACATGGAAAATTAATGAAGTGAAAAACGATCATTTTCTGGATATTGCCTGTCTTACAAGGAGTATGTAAAAAGACTTCTCGTTTGTGCATTATATGTAGAGAGGCTTAAGATCAGCATGACCCATGCACTATTCAAGCCAAAGCCATTCCAGCTTTGCTAGGTATGCATGTAAGGATTCCATGACCTTTAAGGAGGCTCTATATCATTTTTAGCTCCTCAACTACTTTCCACTCCCTGCTGCCTCCCTCTTCTTGCTAATTGCAGTTCCTAGTCCCAGTTGTCTCCTCCTTAATCGAAATTCCAAGGGATTTTCTGTGCACTGTTAGTAAGACAGCAAGAAGCAGGTGCTCGATATGACTGCTTAGATTCATGACAGCTCCTGAAGACGTAAAAGGAGAAAGCCAGGTCACCATATTGTAGCAGTATTATGCCACACAACTGTTCTATTTGTTTAAAATTCAGAAGAAGTATCTCTTTACTAGGAAAAGAACAGGAACACCCGTCAAATGGAGATATGAAGAGATGCCTTTGATGCATGGCTACCATGAAAAGAGGAAGCAGCAATAAAAACTCTATTGCAGTTTGTCGCTGCACACTAATTTAGAAAGCAAGATGAAAGAGGAAGAAAGGCAGAGGTTCAAGGAACTACCTATTTTAAGTAGAACAGTGACAATACTGAGACCGTGCCTGCAATTAAGAATGCCAATGGAGAATTTTTCATATTAAAACCCCAGAAAACAGAACAACCACCCCAATACTTTAACAATCACACTTGAAGGCTCTCCCTCACCACAACCTGAGGACAGATGGTAGTAATGGAAATGGTTACAAACAAGACAGAAAAAATACAGTGTTTCCTAACACTGAGTGCAAAAAAAGCCTTCTGGCCTAACATGAACATATAACTCAGTAACCTCAAGAAGAGACACCAGGACTTAGATTTATTTCTCACGCTCTTCAGAACTGTCAGGACCATCTGAATGTGCTTCACTTGAACTTGGAATGACATACGGCTTTAGTGTGGAGTAATGTTTAGAGACACAGAAACACCGAACAGCTTAGGTTGGAAGGTACCTCAGGAGGTCATCAGGGTCCAACCACCTGCTCAAGGGAGGACCAACCTCAAAAGTCCTACCAGGTCCACCAGGCTCATGGGCAGCCATGCTCTGAATAGCTCCATGATCGGACACTCCACAACTTCTCTAGGTAACTTGTACCAACGTCTGACCACCTTCACCATGAAAAGAGACTTGCCTGTATCGCTTCGACTTAGACCAAACTATCACTTCTGGATACATACTACAGATACAGAAATATGAGGTTTTCTAAAAGTATTATGTCAATAACCAAGGTCTTTTAATGCACTATACTTCCATAAAATATGTCCTTTCTATATTCCCTCCTCTTCTACTCTAAAACTCAACATCAAAAGGACTAGAAATAAACTCTTACAAACTTGTTCTAGAATCTCCCTACTCTTCTGTACTCCATGAAATCTCAAACATATTCCAAATACATGAGGTGCAGAGCTTATTTTGCCATTTCAGATACAGAATGGAATTTAGATAGCTACACCGAAAAATATAATGCTACATTAAGTATCAATGTTAAGAGCTAAGTGAAAAACTAGTAAAAAAAAAATGAGACAGACAAGCGAAGACTAGCAACATTACTTGCAATATTTTCTAAGACAGAGACCTAAATAATTGCCTAATGTGCTGCTTTCTTTTAACAGGGAAAAAAAAAATCTCTAGAGAAAAATCAAAATGCACAATGAAGTTCATCCAAAACCCATGATCAAAAGTGGAATTAACAATCAGACATCATATATATATAAACATAATATATATATATTCTGATACAATATAAGCAGGGTATATTTTATGTATACAGAATAAATATACACATAATATATACTTATTCCACCTATTATAGTCTATAAATAAATATGTTTCTATATTAAAATATAGTCTATATATATACATATATTAAAATTATATATATATTCTCAATACTGAGAAGGCACAACCATGGAGCAACCAGAGTTTCAGAGCAAATTTCTGACAAGTCCCATTTGAAATTCAGTGGTGCCAGACAATCAATACCATTTAAGGATAAGACAAACTATGAAAGTAAAATGTAAAGTAAGGAAAATAAAGTAAGTACTTCTTTCTCTATTTGTATCAAAGACAGGAAGATATTATTTAAAAATAAAAACAGACACCATGAAGTCACATGTACGATTGTCACACCAGAATCAGCTGCATGTCTTTATAGCTATGAACCATTATGGTTTATTCAAGTCTCTAGGGTATTTCACTGGTATTTCCAAAGTTTACTATTTCTTTAAATACCTAGCAGTGCAAATACCAAAGATGAGCTCATCAGGCTCTGGGTCTACGGCTAGAGTTTCTATCCACATCGATAATGCAGTTACACAAATTGCACTATTAATGAAAACATCCATCAAAAAGGTAAATTAGCTATCGTTTTGAGCCTGTATTGGTGAATATTTTTACTACTCTAGACTAGTATCTATCATAAGTAACAAACACCATTTTAATAATTCTATTTAAATTGACTGGATTTCAAAACACTTTCAAAAACATACAATTCTGAAAATATGATGATCTACATCACTGCCACCAGTTTATTTTAAAGACCAAAAATTATTACATTATTTTTCAGCAGACATCTAGCATGAAGGTATCATTAAAGAGCTAAGTTCAATTAGAAGAGAAGCATGTCTTCTCATCCATTACTTGCAGAAGAAGCCCCATCTTTGCCCTTGGAGTAACAGTCCCATGCAGTAGGCAAGGCAGATTACTTAACCTTTTGCCTTCTTTCAACCACAAATTAATTGTACACATGTGCATAATAAATTCAAAATGTTACTGCTTTGTAAATGACAGAATTAACTCACTGAATGAAATCTGACCTATGGCAGCATGACATAATACTACATTCGGACAGCTGAATCAAAACAGCATATTGCATTATCCCATACATACAGTATACCATCCACTGTATAGAACTGGTAACTTAAAAGAGAGAGGCTAACCATGCCTGCAATAGTCAGCCCGCATGGGTTAACAACATGGCTGAAACAATTATCCAAAAGCCAAAACCTGAGCTGGTATGAGCAGGTTAACCCAAGGTCAGAGGGTAGGGAAGAACAAGTTTATTACACGAGTAAATATTTACCTTCACGACAGTAAATGGGTGCCACAAACCAAGTGAACTGGTAGTATAAAAATAAATGCTTATGTCAGCCAAAGAGGAGGAAGAGATGCAAATAAGAGACTAACTAATGGGCTAGATCAAGGGTAGGTCCTGTTCATATGATAGCAGTTTTCCTTCCCCTTCCCTTTAGCCCCCCCTTTCTGAAAAAACACAAGTAATGGAAAACTAACAGCATATGCGATGAACACATTTGCAGTATAAAGCGCTTGTTATTTCAAGTTTCCCTTCCACAATACTAACAGACAGCAAGCTATCGCCTCTATCCTAAGTACAAGACTGCAGCCAACAAGCAGCCAGAGCTGCGGTACACGAGGCAGACTGTCAACAGCGAGACACAGTCCAGCGTTTACAGCCACTTCGGATCTCCGGTCCTAAGCAGGTACCACAAAATTAAAGAACATTTCAAAATGACCTGGAGAATTACCTGGTTAATTTTTCTCCAGTATTCCTCAAGCTCAAAAAAGGTAGATGAATTCTGGTTGCATGTTAATTTCTTGAATTTCAGCTTTTTATTTCTAAAACAAATTTTCCAGTGTTACAGGGCAGAATGTTTCATCATTGAACAAGATGCATCGTGATCACTACCATTGTTTTACATCTTTCGCTTTGAAGAATGTCTTCCATTTTGATTATAAAGAATATACAGGAACACACAGTTTCCAAGATTTAAAAAAAAAAAAAAAAATCTTTCTTTCTTACTTCGCTTTTTCTTCCTCTCACAAAACATCAAAGGTTTTAAATTTCAGTCTAAGCACTGAAAAAACTGAGGTATACTGTTCAACCATAATTAATTATCTAATTTTCTTACAAATCTGTATTTCCAAGTGTGTTAGGAAACTGTCAAAGAGCATCCCCTACATAGCAAACTAAATATTTTCATAACAGCTTTGTGCTGCTACTGCACAGTAGGAACTACACTGAACTACATAATAAAAACACTGTGGTACTGCAGTAGAAAAGAACTAGTTTGTCTTTGGAACCTCAGCCAGCTATAAGGTATAAAACAAAAGGGCATTTACAATTAATTTCATTTTGTGGAAGAAATATTTAAAACAAAATTTAAAATTTTGAAACATTCAGGTCACTTCAACATGTGCTAAGATTTTTTTTTTTAGTCTAATATACATATGCATTTCAAATTCCGTATGTTCAAGAGTAAAGAGAATACACAACTATGCGTACCTAATTTTAAAAAACAAAGTAGTGTAGGAAAAGTAAGTATTCCCTGCACCCAAAAGGCTGTCTTTACCACAAACAGCAATCAACACTGAATATGTACCATGCTGCTTAGCCTTGAGAGTTCATTGTTGATATCTGGCGGGCTACAAAAGCACACCCCTGGATGAAACAGCAACAATGAAGCAGAGAGAGAGAATTCTACACAAGTCTAATCACTAATAAAATGGAGTTTTAAAAAAAAGAAAAACTCTGCCATTCTTCTCCCCTTTTCCTAAAGGATAATAATTTTTGTGCTTTACGTACAGCGAGTTTTTCTATTTTTGATCCACTACTAGCCACAGAACTCGCCCTTTCATCAGCACAGAATTCCCAGAAGGAGGCTGGAAAGTTACACTGCAGAAAGGATCATAATAATAAAAGGCGTAGCAAAAGATAAAAAGATGCCTAAATATTGAGATGTGGGCATGTAGAAATTTTTCTTCTTTTTTTAATAATGGCTTCTGCTCAGACCCTTGCTGTCTTTTAACTCCAAAGTTACTCCAGGCATTTCGATAGACTGGATAGGAAGAGGGCATGAATTCAGGGTGTTTAATTGGAGCTGTACCCTCAAAGATGTGATGACTGGTCCATAAGGTATCGAAGAACTTTTTCTATCAAACCAGCAAACAATCTGAGAATCTGAGATAAACTGTCACAGCCACTGTCACCTTCATGGAAGTCTTGACTTGCCAATGAAACAACTATTTCCTGAAGAATCTCTGCATGGAGATGGGGACACTGGTGTTGTGAATGTTGAGATGCTGGTCTCCATTGTGAATAACGAGGACAGAGGCCAGCACCACCATACCAAGCTCAGTCTTCTGAATGTCAGTATTTAACCCTCCTCCTGTTTAACCTAGTGAGCATGGGTTGCCTTCTTTTCCCCTTAAAGCAGAATGTGTTGCTTTCTATATGACACAGGAGAAACAGCTCTACAGGCTTAGGATATTATTTCTTGTCAAAGCAGCAGCCACACATAAACGAGGTCTTTAAAGAAGATGGGATTAAAGGCCAGCAAGAAGCAAATGGTACGTAATAATCTTCAGCTACAGCATCAAGAACACAGGCATGTGATACAGTGCACAACTATGCACAATGGAATGAAGCTGGTCTGTTCCCCATTAGAGGTCTAAGCAAAAAGAAACAGAAGATACAAAAAAGCACGGATTTTAAGATCAAGCCACATCTCCAGGAATTAATAATGAGGCCGAGATGAAGGAGGCAGCGCCATGTCTCATCACAGGCTCTTCAGACTGCACCTACCCCTCCTCTCCTGACAGATGTCTTTTATTAGAGAAAGAAGAAAAGCAGCAGCAGTGAAAATCCTCCCAGCTTCCACACAGGCCTGCATAGCAGGCCATAACATTCTTCTCTCCAGCAAGAGAGAAAAACCATGATGGAAAAATACTATGGTACGCTGCAAGAGACCTGGAACATACCGCATCCTGGCACTGGGGTAGAAGATGCTGATTCTAAAGAATATCAGGATAAAGATGCAATTCAGTTAAGACCCAGATTATCCTGCGCTTAAAGTAGTAGTGTCAAATCTAGGTGAAACTGGATGTAGAGAAGCCGGCCACACTCTGCTTGAAAGTACTGATGAACATGAAAAAGATTGTGACTAACTCTTACATGTGACTTTGTAAGGATGCCAAGAATGGCACAGAACAGTTAAATAATGCTGGGACAGGATCCAAGGAGGCTATCATAGCCTGCTTTGAAGCCGATAGATTGGAGAGGGAGATGTTTTGTTTGCTTGGGTTTTTTGGTTTGGTTTTGGGGTTTTTTGGGGAGTATTGAAATCTATGTCCTTGTGCTGAGTTTATCATTAAAAACTTCATCTAAACAGTAAATACCCCTGCAATACGAGTCACTACATGGGATGCAGCTGCACACAGGCTGAACTTTTAGTAAAGCCATCAAGACTACCAGTTCAGAAGTAAATGACTGTCGACAGGTACAGATCCTGAAGCAGCAAAGCACCCTATCCAAAGGAAACTGCACCAGCACAGGAACTTTTCAACACATCTTCCTGTGGGTTGAAGAAAAGGCGAAGAAAGGTAAAAGTATATCCTCTGCTGACATCCACAGAGACACAAAGTGCCTCAGTTTCAGTAACAGAGACACTCTGCTCTCTGAACATTTGCGTGGATGAGCACAGACAGAACTACTGTACAGTAGTACAGCCACTACAGTGGACACAAGCACCAGAACACTGTATGGCTGTGAGCTGCTTATTAGAGAACACAACATCCTACTGTTCCAAACCAAATTATTTTAAGTATCATACCACCTGCGAGTGGCATAAAAATGCAAATCCAACCAACATGAAACACACCTGTTCAAAGGTACATAATAACTTACCCTTTATCACAGTATAAAACCCAAAAATAATTCCTAATTGACTCAGTTTCAACAGCTGTAAATTTCTTCCCCCCGCACCCCCCCCCCTTCAATTACTGCTTAGCAATTGGAAAGTCCCAACTGTACCTTTTCTGCCTTTTTGTCAGAGATATCTTGCTTTTCTAGAACTGCCATACTTTCCTTCAGGTTCTTCACTATGTCTGCAGGAGACTTGTGGGACTTGCCAAAAGGGAATGGCATGATTGCAAGCCAGAAGGTCTTCCTTCTACAGCTCCTGCTTCACCTGGAAAAAAAAGGAGGAAAAAAAAGCATGTCAAAAATAGAAACACGAGGTCAGTATAACAACACACATGGAGATCAAGAGAGAGTAGCAAAGATACTCATATGTGGAATAACCATCCTTGACACTTGAACGAGAGCTTGCCGTGACAAACTTAAATGCTTGTGTTTCTAACTCTTTTAAAATACAAGATACAGACAGAATCTATGAACTCACATTATGATCAATATCTTACGCTACAGGAACAAATTAAAGGAGTACATTAAATATATCCAAAGCCACATACTGTACAAATGCCACATACGGGCAAGACTAACAAGGATAAATTATTCCAATTAATGCTGTCAAGCAAAATGCCTTCTTATATTAGGTCTTTGACACCCAAGCCATCATGTCTCAGTGGCTCTGCAATGACTGTCCAGGTACATGCTTTTACTCATATTCATTCCATAATAAATGCAAAGCCTGCGCTGTAGTGCGGGAGCTACGAGCACAATCCAGATGAAGCTACAGACAGCGGCTTATTCCTATGTCAAAAAACTTGGTATGTCCTGACTTTTTCATATCAATATTACTGTAACTTCATACTGAAATACAGTCTCACCCTGACTCATTTTATGGGAAACAAAATTTGTCACCAATAACAGGGACGTGAATAAGGCATTTGAAAACATTAAAACCAAACACCTGATATGTATCTTTTTCAAAAAGATAACACTTCTCTTACAGAAGCAATTTTCCTTCCCTAAAAATATTTGGCTCTCGAATCCAAATATATTCATTCCTCTGTATATTTACATACATTTGCTTTTACACACACACATATATATATTCACTTCTGTGTACAAAATAGAAAAGAATTACAAGTATAAATGAGTATACAAAAGCTTTTGTTACTAAACACATACACCTCCATTTAAATAATAAAAACTTCTTACAAGTGAATTCCATAAAGCATACTTCTAGAACTCTAATCTAGACAGAAAAGAACAGGAAATCCTGCATTAAAAATGCTGACAGTGCTACTTCTTCTGCTAGACACAAAAGACAGCCGAAGCTGACAGAGCAGAGATTACACTGTCATTACAAAGAAGGGACATTACCCTGAAAGTTAGTAACTTCTATCTCCATACAACGTCCATAAGTCAGTAACTAGTCAACTGTAACCAGTACATGTTAAAGTTTCAAATCTAATACCACGCACTTTGATCCTCGATTAAAATACCAGCTCATTCACCATGAACTACAAAATGTTAATCCTGTTTTGATCAAGGATTAAAAATACCAATTTGAGGCCATTTTTTACTTATTTTGATTTTTAACACAAACAAGTTGGGCTGGCCCAAGGGCAACAATTTAAAGGTGATGACCAGAAGCACTCAGATCTTCAGCCAAGAAAATTTCCATAAAAAGGTATTTTAAGTAACCAGCTACAGACATCATGCCTTCACTGTTCCATGCCTGCAACCGACCTAACACAGCTGACAAAAAGCATAAAGTAGATAGTTTCTAATCAGATTACTTTCAAATAAAAGTATCAGCATAACGGTTGAAACAAAACCTTCCACCAGCCATTTCCATTCTTTAGCAGATCACAAGGACTTTCTGTTGCTTTTATTTTGTAGTATAATAATTGTCTCACTATAGTAATCTCTCTTTCATAATCTGCACAAAGAAGGGGTTGTAACACTGAAACTGCAAACACAGGACTCACACCCTAAGAGATAAAAAAGTTCCCACAGGTCATTCCTTAGACAAGAGAATTTTATGCCTCAACTTCATCACATGTAGTGGAACAGAAACCTACCTTTGAGAAAAGCATGACTACTCATTGTTATTTAATGAAAATGTAATGGCATTTAAAACAATGTTTAATGAAAAATACGGTATTTTCACACGGGATTTTTTCCAAGAAAGAGACAGGTGTGAAAAGAAGTACAATTTCCCCACAAAATAGATGACATATCTCAAGCATCATAGCAATATTTGATGTTTTCCTTTATCTCTCCCTTTGATTACTACTCCTGCCCAACTAAAATGAGCTCTGAAAACAAAGCTTGCATATCATCACTAATAATAATAGTATTTAACAACTACTCAGCCTATTCATTCTGGAAGATGGTTATGCCTGTGTAACAGAGCAGGATTAGCTCAAAAAATTGCTAGTCCTAATTCCTTCGATTATGTGTTAAAACAGAATAAAATCCAGTAGGAATCAAAACAGTTCTTTGAGAGAATAAAAATAGTATATGGAATCACAAGATCTGGTATTACAGCAATATACAAAGAAAAGAAATCAAACCCAAGAAAATGTGTCTATTAATTTTCCAGATCACAACTATGTTACTTCTAAACTAAAAGACTAATATGGATAACAGATATAACATGGAGAAATACAGAATAATGACAATAAACTGCCTTCATCGTGTGCCCAAAGTCTAGGTGTGCAAAACTTGATTTCCCTCTAGATAGTGCTCTATTTCTTCTTTAAATTAAAAATAGTCTACCACTTCGACATATTCATGAAACCTTCCAGGTTCTGCATAAATCAGATATATTTACATGCATACACAAGTTTTATTGTATGTACTAGCATATCTAATAGAAAATAATCAATTAATAACAGTTCACTAGCATATATCTATACTAAACACTTTTTCCCAATTCAGGTAAGTTCCTGAATAAATTTCTCAGGAGCAATTTAGAAAGTCAGGAAAGACTGCCAGCACCAGTAAGAAGGAAATCCACATCCTTGATTACTGAAGGTGACATTTTCCTTCAAGGTATTTCATTTATTATATAAAATGGAATAAATGCATTGTTTCTGCTATTTCCATTTTAATACTGGAAGGAATGCAGTGGCACTGCCAGGAACATCATCTGGGGCCTCAAGACTGAAGACCCCACCAACCCTGAAGCAAAACTCTATTACTTAAGAACCTGTGCCACATCCTGTCAAAAAAAAANAAAAAAAAAAAAAAAAAAAGCAGGAGCAGTCCCTTTGTCTCTTAGAACTGTACTTCGTGCAGAGAGGAGAACATAGACAGGCTGTTCCCTTTTCAGCCCAGCAAAACTACCCCAAAGCAGCACTCTGTGCACAATAGACAATGACAACATCTGTGTGAGATCGGAAAGAACTGCAACCACCCACATCTGCGAACCGAGAAAAAAAGGAAACAACATCAAATGACATTTTCTGTAAATAAGAACAGACCTTACATCATGTCAAATGATAACTGTTTCACATTACTAGCACCAGGCTGCCTGGCAAAGTCATGATAAGATTCTGATTGTGACTTAAGAAAGGGATCACAGGACTCTTCAAGAGTTAAACTGCAACAAGTACATGAACAGCCCTGTGCTCTGCTTTGCTTTATCATACCTTCCCAGAAACCTCACTGCTTTTATCCATTTGTTAAAAGAGACCATGAATGATATTACACAAAACTCAGGCTTTCTTAGGCATGAGTTTTATTTCACCACTACTCAAGCATGCCAAACCTCACAAAATTTAAGGTCCTCAAAGTATTGGTGACACAGCCATATTCAGAAATCTTACATGACATTATAAATCCAAATGGACCATCAAACAACAATATGGCATGCAGCCAAATACCCAGAGATTTAAGCACAACTGACACAGAGCGACTGACACACACTCAGGCGCACTGGGACATTTGTGCTTTTGTGATAACGAGAGATAGTAGTCCCACTGTTTCAAATAGTATGTAACTTCCAGCTCTGTCAATGCAGCATGCATCCATGCACAGTTTGCTTTATGTATAAGGCTTTCTATTTTTTATTCACTGCACTGACCACACAATCAATTAATGTTCAATTTAAAACTAATGCATTCCATATACAAGATTGTTTTTTTAACTAAGCAGATCGCACTTAAAAGCGTTTCTCTCTGAGGACAGCCCTCTTGCAGCAAAAAAATGCTGCAAGAACAAATACAGAAGCACGATAAACAAATCCCTCTCTTTCAATAAAATTTAATTCTCTAAAGAATAGGTTCACTACGTTGAAGTATGCTCTCTCTTGTAATGGTTACTTTTTTTCTTATTTGAAGGGTCAGAAAATGCACTACCTATAAAACAGAAACATGTGCCACAGTTGAAAACCTGATTACTTAACAGCAGAAAGGGGGTTTTTTTGTGATAGGTGGTGTTTTGGTTGTTTGTTGTTGGGTTTTGTTTTTGTTTGGTTGTTTTTATTTTTATTTTAAGTGTATTGTAAGATGTCTGCATAACTATTCTCAAGAAAAATACTGGCACAAGAAATAGCACGGTAACACTCATGACTGCAGTAGTATGTGCAAATAGTTACCCCACAGACAAATGAATTACCAGCACTGAAGTCTCAGCCGTGCAGGCTTTTAGAACTATAACGAAGGTAAAGGAATACCAGCTATATAAGCAAAGATACGAGAACAAACTCAGCCTTTCTGCTTATGACAGAACATGAATTACCACAACATAAAAAAGTTGTAACCTTTTTTTCTCTGCATAGAAGTATAATCCATAAATAAAGCACCAAATGAATTCAAGTGTTCACACCATTCCAGCTCAGGAGAGCAAACGTCTGTCTTTCCCCCATGCAAAACGCTACTTAAATAACGTACAAAACCCCCCACATTCCCAATTTTGTGAAACAATCAGGTACAATAAGCTCAATTTCTTATTCTATTGTAGGCCTCACAGTTTAATTGCACTATATTAAGTATTCAGCTAGATCCTGTTGCCTTGTTTACACACCAAGAGTCTACAGTGACTGCTTTTAGTAAGCTCCTAATGAGGAAAAGAGGAGGAAAAAACCCTTCAGCCACTTCCTGACTACAATTGCACATGTTAAAAAAATCCAAGCCTAGTGAAAAAGCACATGTAACATCCAGTTAATGTGCGCATAAGAAGAAAACTGCTGAAAATCAAACAAAATCAACATAATTTTAATAATGCCAAATAATTAATGGTAACCCAGGAGGAGTGAGCCAACCCAACAGCTGTCTGCTACGGACAGGGAGGTCCCATTCCCCTGCTGCTCCCAGCACCACACTCCTTCCCCTGCTCTCACGCCAGAGCCAGCTGACCCATCCATGAGCTGACTCAACTCACTAAGCTATCAGAAAACTAACACGTAAAAGTAAAGTAAGCAATGAGTAGTGTAAGGAATGTAGAAAAAGCATCCCTTTGACAGGCAAATAGTTGTGAATCAGCTCCCGCATCTCATGATCTCACCACAGGGGCACTTCATGGGAAGGCTAGAGCTGAATCAAAAGCAGGACTGAAGGGGGAAGGTCACTCTCTATCAGTTATTGAGTGGTCTGATATTGGTCTGAATGCCCCGTGTGCCAACTGAGCTCACCAAAATGGCAGAAGACCAACCCAACTTAAGGAGGGGGGGCAATTTCTGAAAGATTCTGAAGATAAAGCATGGCACTCTCAGCTGGGGCAGGCAGGAGGGGGGAAGGGCACAACGACTGTTTCTCCAGGTAGAGGGAGGCTGCCAAGCCCTATCCTGAAATCTTTATCATGTGTCAATTACCTTCAATGGTGTTAATAACACATGGGAAATTGACTTAAGCAAATACAATTAAGTAAGTTGATGAGGCTACAAAGTCTACCCAGATTCACAATAAACAGTTGGATCTACTCTGTATACAGATTTTTAGTTGACAATTTATCAGTCTATTACTGAAAAAACATGCTGCATCTTGCTAAAAAGAGGCATTTTGTATTAAAAATAGAACACAGTGAGCATGCGTTTGTCCTGATGGAACTGATTTCATCTCAGAACCTGCTCTTTTGTTGTATGCCTCTGGGATTAACAAGTATCATTAAGCCAATATTGAAAACAGTAACGTACATCAGTTTTCATCAGGTCTTACTGTTACAAGTGGCAGTCAGTTCAGCCAGAAGTCACCGCTGTGAAGGCTGGTTAGAATGATAAAACCAGAAACAGATCAAGAAATGATGCATTTTTAAAAGCACTGCCTTACTCTCAGACATGCTCAGCATCCGGAAGGCTGACTGACAGCCAGTCCTTTGATGCAAGAACCATTTTCTATGCAAGCTACCATGCTCCTTGGGAAAAGAATATTCAAGTACTTCAAAGAGAGAAGTAGACATCATATTAGCTATTCAGCCCTCTTGTACAAGATTAGAGAATTTTACTGGCTATCCCGAGTATTTAGCCACACTTAAGTTACTGATGGTACTTTCTGTAAGTGCCATCAGGGAGAAGAGCCACAGCTGCCCTGCGCTGCACCGGGGCCTGCGCAGCAGCTGGCATGGCAGGAGAGCAGCCAGGTGCCACTCTGAAGCACCTAAAATACCACTGCCAGCTCATCACGGCGAATTCCTGGCTACAGCCCGTCTTCCTCAAAGGCCTTACCACTTCTAATTGCAGAAGTATAGTCGACCGAAGGCAGCATCCATCATTTCCTTCTGTATATTATTTAAATTGAGTAATCACATTCATCATTGAAACATTCTTCCACATTTTTCACGTGCTGTTGTCTACTACTTCTTTCAGTAAGCTGGTTCTGGATATGTGGTTTCCCACTAGATTAAACAATTTTCTAGAGCCTCAGCACTGTACCAAAATCATTTTTCAATTTTCTTTTTGATATGCTAAACAAATTGAAATGTGACAGCCTCTCATCCAAAATACAAGTCTACATAGTGAAGTTTATTAATACAACCTCACATGCAAAACCTTCCTATCGTGGAGGAAATGAGACTTGATAAAGAGCAGAAGCCACACCTCAATCTATTTCAGGGCTCCAGCATTACCTATTTAGTACAACCACGGCTTTACCTGCATAAGCATGCCATTAACAGAACAGCTATGGTTGTAAACAGTAATGACTGGCACTACCAGCTGACAAAATTTAAGAGTATACTCCACCTCTAGAGCATTTTTGCTATCCTCTAAATACTTCTGCACATCTTTTCAACATTTCTTTCCGGGTAACTTCAAAACACGGATAGAAGGACTGCATCAACTGTCTTACATATAAGAAGTAAAACTTTTGACATACTAAATGGCTAAAGCAATCAGTGGTCTGTTTGGATCTGTTGTGAGGAACATAACATAGGTACAACTCTTCTTGCAAGATGGGCATGTCCATCTCAAACCTGGCATGTCCCACCCACCACCGAACACTAGCATCTTCCTTAAAATTCACTATTAACTTGTTCTATCAAGTCTGCAGCACACAAAAGCTTTAATCTGATTCAAAAGGAGTTTCACAACTCTGCATCACAGAATTATTTGTGGTGTGACCTACTTAAAGATTAAAATGGAAAAAAAATCCCCTAAGAATGGTAACTTAATTCAGAGAAAAATTAAGATCATGAAGAAAAATGTTCTCTGCTGTAACACGGATGAACAATTAAGTGAACAAAAAAGATCAATTCAATGGAATCAGAAAAAAAAGAGAATTGGAAAACAAATTCCTACATAAAAATGAAATACATAATATGAGATAGCTTCTCGCTTTCTGAAAATTTCCAAGCAATTAAGTCCCCAGCAGTTCACAGCCCCGCTTGTTTCTTTAGCATCAAATGCCAGCTGATTCCTTTCATTAAGCAGGCTTCTCTCTTGCCATTCAATTACTTCACTGATCCTTCTGCCTCTTCAAGAGCCCACTTCTCCAGCAGACACCTGCACCATGCTGGGGGAGAGAAGGGCAGCTACTGCCATTAGGCTCCACCAGCTCACTGCAGCCTCCTAAAACTACATTATACTTTGTGACTTGTACATTATTATATCCATTGCAGTTTAACACACAGCTACGGAGCTTTTGCAGAACTTAAGCAGAACTTAGTTTTAAGTAAGGCTGCAGCTTTTAAGGGGCTTCAGAGATCCAGCATGAGCAAAAAAGCTTGTTAATACTAATGCTTAGTATCCGAGATCCCACCTCTTTCTCCATATTCAAGAAAATCTTATGACTCAGCTCCTTTCCCTGGTGTACTGTTTAGAGTTACCCCACCCGTTCATTTCCCCACAAACTTTACTTCTGCATTGCAATATGGTATACAGACAAGCATGTAAATGCCTCACCCATTCCTTGGTAAATATATATTTTTAAAAACAATAATCACAAGTTTCACCACAAAAAGTAACTACTATCCCTAACACACCGCGCACAAAAAGGAACTTACTTCAAGCTTCAAGAAAAGTTGTCAGACGATATGCCCACTTGTGGCCAGGTTGAAGCTCAAATAATTTTCTCATAACCTGGCATTACAGTCAATCCCCTGTTGGCTCGGATGCCTTTACCGCATCATCACAAAACCCAGAATATTTGTTACATGACAAAAAAAAACGCTGCAATTATGTAAGTGCCATTCTACCCACCCTTGGAAGCAAAAATGCAAAGCAAAAGAGTCTCCTTTGTAATTATTTCTATTCCTTGGTATATATTATTCCCAGTCCTTTCCATAGGTCTGCTCTTTGCGTCAGATTTCTGATATAAATCTAAGGGTTGATTTTGAGAGTGAAGAAGTGGCAAAAGGGGAGGCAGGAAGTACACTGCAGTTTAATCTCTGACTTCATTTCACATAGTGCAATATGGTCTACAGCTAATATATCCAATAACTACAGACAGTTGTATGAATATCAGAACCACACAGGCAAAGGACAGGAAACCCCACTAGCACCACAACATCAGCATTTAGTTTTAACCAGAACACCGGTGCAATGGACAGAGGAAAAACAGATTATCTAAAACATGACTTAGTTACATAAGGAAGGAGGATGAGAATCATAAGTACTAGCACGAGATAGGAAGGGAAATGCACGTGTGCTTTTTGCATGTTTTGTTTTGAAGCGAAGTTGAGAACAATTAAACTGCGAGAATGGTCCTGGGATTGCTCCAGGTGCAATCCTCCAAGGAACAATTTTCTTTAGAGAAAATTTCTCTCTCAAGAAAAAAACAAACTACACTCAGTAAAGCCATTCTCTAGAAGCACAAGTAACAAAGCTAGGTAAAGAAAAAAAAACAAACCTCAAAGTGGATAAAGTATTTACCCAAATGTAGTTTCAGTAAGAACCATGTCATAATACTACTTTTAAAAATAACGTTTAAGAAAATCAACAATATTTTTCCAATGGTTCCTTTACCTCCTTTGGAGACCAAATTCTGTGGCCTGCTAGAAACTTCTAATGTTCAGCCTAAGTTTATCTAAGTTCAATGTACCATAGTTCTTCATCTCGTTTATCTGAAGAACAACAGATCTTTAATAAACATAATCTACAAAAGAACAAGATCACTTCAGAAATGACAACATTAAAGCATGAAGCTAACAGGCTGTTAAACAATGACCCCAACGTAGCTCAGGAACATCCTAAAAACATTGACTTAATAACTGGAAGATATACCAAGGAGTATCCATCTTCCCTAACTGATTACTACTGGCCCCTGCCATAGGCAGAATATAATAAACTACATCAGTCTCTGCTTTGACATACTACATCTGTTAAGGCTTCCCTTCCAAAATAATCAATTTGGGAGTTCACAGTTAAAGACTATTTATGTTAGACTACTGTACAACTCACCTCAGTCTCAACAGCCCTTTAGAAACTAGCTAAGATGACATGCACTGAAGCATAGTTTAATGTCTCTGGGTTTACTTTTGCGCATTAGTTTGACATAACTAGGGCAAAAACCCAAAAACAACAAGCACAGCAAGCTGCGCTGCAAAAAGATGTCAAGTCAATTGGTCAAACTCCTGAGAGGTGACTCTGAGACCACAGATGACTCCTCAATTCTGCCATTTTTACCTCTATTGAGAGATCTCATTGGCGTGACACAAAGATTAAAATGTAAATTACTCTGAGATCAACTGTCATGGATCCAAGCTGAATCTTGCTACATGAAACCAAGAGAACTTGGCACATTATTCAATGATTACATATCTCCTCTGCAAAAGGGAGTTCCTGACAAATAACCTATGGGAGTTACACACTGAGTCACAGAGAAAGCAGGAGAGGGCAATCAATAAACGACTCAGAATCATGACCCCGCCATTACTGTGGATCCCTTCCTTCTAGTTCATTACATCCTCATTCAGTAAGGGGAAAAAGTTGTTCAGTTATTTTTTTTTTCCCTTAAATCATCTCTTTCCTAGTACTAGGAGCTGATGTAAAGGCAATATCTGAGCTAATCCGTAAGGTCATTATCCATTTAACAAATTTGCTTTCTGTAGAACTATTTTTTTTTTTTTGCCATAGTCCCTGGCACTTAAAACAGAGTTTGGATGACAATACAAAGGGTTTACTGACACAGCTTTGTTGGTAAACCCTACTAGTGCAGATACAGCTTACATTAGTAAAAAACACAACCTCTGACCATGATAACTGCAACTATACTAGGGCTTCCCTGGTTAGGTACCTTTATAAAGAGCGTTCTTTCCTTCACACTGCTAATCAACATTGGTACCACCACAAATGAAGTGTCCAATTTTCTCAGGCTAGCTGTATGGAGGTATCTTCCACTATGGAACTTTCATCCAGCTTATCCTCAGATGAAAATCCCTGCTTCCTCTTGAGAACGCTGTACCAAGGACAATGTGGCAGATGGGAAAACAGCACCAAGATCGGCAAAATCAGAGGCTAGCCAAGAGGAACTTCTCTTTTTCCCTAAATACTCAGGATCAAGAATTAATTTCATGGGCATCACTTGAAACAGCAAAAAAATCAAAGACACATTATAGGCTAGAACACATCTGTGACACTCAGATGTACATCTCATTGCTACCAAGACGTCAGTGTGTTTGTATGAAATGAACTTACGAGAAGTGGCTGGCTGAAGTTTAGTCTGAACAGAACTATCATGGGTTCAGGAAAGAGAAAATACATTGATAATATTATCTCCCTTTTTAACTAAATCCAGAACTCATTACTGAACTGATGATCAAACTGTGTGCCATGATAATAAAAAACAAACAAGCAAACAAAACAAAACCTTAAAGGATAATTCACTGTGGTCTCCCAAGAAAAGAACCAGACATGGCGATATAGAAAATCCACATAAATAATTTCAAGATCACAATATACCTAAAGCAGCTGTAAAAATTATTTACACAGTTCCCTCAAACCAGCTCTGTTTCTCCTGCCCGTTCACATGTTTGGTCTAAATCTTCAAAGTCACTAATGCATTCGATTTCTGATACATAAACCACATCGCACCTGAACTGCCAAGACAGGTGTGTTCCTTTGGGGCAAGGCAGATCACAGAAAGATACATTTAAAGGCAGAGAGGATGCATACCAGGGTTAGGAGAACTATCCATGGCACAAACCTTCAAGACAGATGAGGCAAGAGCCAGAACTTTTAACACCATGCCATTGTATTTTCTTTTGGGGAGAAATTCCAACTTAACCCTGAATTCCACTTCATGCTATGAAATGCTCTGCAGCATAGGAATCAAGAAGGAAGAACGATCTAAATCGCCCCCCATAATTTGCCCAACCTCTTGCCATGCCAACCTAAGAGTCATTCTGATGACTCACAAGACGTCAGGCCGAAGATCTAAGATACAGCAGGATGTGTCAGCATGCACATTCTGAAAAGCCAGATATTCCTGAAAAACCCACGTGAAAGTCCTTTTCCCACCTCACACCACCCGAGAGTGCCACTTACTGAAAGTTACTTGTACATTAAATGGAAACAGAACAGAAACAATGTGCCAGATGCCTATGGTGATCCATCAGAGGTACATACATGCTACATTTTATCTGGCTTTCCCTTTTGAGGACACTGGAGTTATCCTTCCAGGCAGATCCCATCATGGCAAGCGAACTTCTCTGCTTCTATCAGAGTAACAAATACAAAGAGAAAAACTTTGGGACAGACAGGTAGAACGCCCTCGTAAAAAGTTCAACATTTAAATTTATTCCAACCAAAACTCAGGAGCAAAATACCTTACATTCCCTGTTCACTAGAACTAAGACAAGTTGCCCAGAAGTTTCAAAAAGCATTTTTGCATTAAAAAAAAAAAAAAAAAAGAGGGGGAGCGGGGGGAATACCACAGCAGAAAGGTACCTTTCCAAAAGGAAGACTTCCCACCTGGTTTTACTGCAAAGCAGCTAGCAATAGCTGTTGTAGTTGTGATTCTCCAAGGCAGAACAGTCCAGAGGGGTCATAACACGTAAGTAAAACCAGCACAGTTGATATTATCTATAAAGGAGTCAGCATCTCTCCTGCAACACATCTAGCGGTCCACAAACCAAAAATGTTTCAGAGCTACCAGCCTAGAGCCAGCGAGTAAAAAGTGAGGCTTGTAACAAGAAGTGACTAATATTAGGCCAACTAACACAGTGGAAAAACTGCAGCATCTCTGAGGGACAAAGTTCCCTTATCTGATCTGCTAAGAAGAGTTGGACTGGAAAAAGGAACTGTCAAATTGTTTCACAATACTAAAGTAAGAGCTCCAAACTTTCTTTCCTCTAATGCAATTACTGTGTAACACTACCGAGAGGTTACCACCGCTACAAGTTTACCCAAGGAACGCTCACACATGGTCTCTGTAACTACGGAATAAAAATCATTTTGAAGGACAGCAGATTTTCCAAAAGGCTGACACCAAGCTAAGGTGCACTTCAAGCTAAGCTTGCATTTTTAGCTGATACTTATACTCCTACACTGTGTATTATTTATTATTTCGGTTACATCAATATCCTGACAACCCCTTCACTTCCTTAGGACTGTGGAAAAAAAACACCAAACCCAACCTTTAAAATTGTTATTGGTGCACCAGCTTAACCCTAATTTTACTTAAATATGGGATTATAAAAATTACTTTGATAGGAGTTTACAACAGAATAATGTCATTGCTTTCTACATCACCAAGAGGTTTCAATCAAACAGCAGCCCTTAAGTCAAACAATCAAATACTCCAGAAATAAAAATTTGCAACTACCAAAATTCACCACCTTGGTAAACTCTGAAGTTATTCAAAGCTTTAACTGTTTCAAAAGAAAATCTCTTCTATGCTAAAAGACTTGTTCTGATTACGAAGGCAAGCCAAAAAAAAAAAAATCATAATTCTCAAAAACATTTTCTATACTGTAGTTCCATTTTCAACAACCAAAGTAATTAACATATTAGAAAAATGCTAAATTTAAGAAGGAGTGGGTAAGGTTATGCTTTCAAGACTGGTTTAAAACTACAACCTAAGGTTTGACTGCAGTCAAAATGTACTATTGGTTATAAATTCTATAAGATAATCTGTAACGGTATCTTTAAAATTTCTGAAAGTAACAAAAATAAAATGCGTGCAGATTTTCTCAGTTTCGGTACAAATCTCGGAAGCATGAATCCACAAGACTGAAAGTTAGAGTACCATAATAAATAGAAGTGACGAGGTGTAGAAACTTCTGCTGTACTTACTAAGACTTTTCAATGCTTGTAAGTAATTCTGAAAGTTAAAAATAACCCATTTAGAGCAGAAAGATTCTGTATTTCTGGCCCTTCTCCTTGTTCGCTAAAGAGCGCAAGAACAGCTAATTCTGAAACACAGATTTGACATTTCTTCCTAGATTTGATACTATTAAGTCCTTAACCTGCGTAAACACATGAGGGCAACTGCCAATGCCAGAGGGAGAGCAGAACTACTCTTCAGAATCCACTCCAACACCTCGACTGCAGCAATGCTGAGACCTTATTCAGTGCAATTCCTAAGGGAAGCAAAAAGCCTTGCACGGTCAGTCTCAAAGGAAAAAAACGCAATCCATCTTCTGCTGGATGTACGCTATAAATCCACGCTTATATGGCTGTTAACATTTTTTATTTATACATCTGTACACACCCATATAACTTCCCAAACAAGAATGAAAACTCACTAAACAGAATTAATTTCTCTTTAAGACAAACATGTATATATACTGGTAGGAAGGAATAACTACAATCACCAGTTCAAAAGCTGGGGTGTCGGTGGCTATTTGTTTCTTCCAAGTTAAAAAAGGAAGAAAACTGATACGCAATTCTTCCACAGTATTTAAAACTTCAATACATTCCTCAGTTTGTTATCATGCACAAACACCCTGAAGTTTTTGTGACTTTTTTGGAAAATATCCTGTAACCCTGAAATAAAGAGACTGTTTTGGATCTAAGGATGTTGATCCCCTCATCACAACACACGAGTTAAGAGTGACACCAGTCAGACTGCACAGCTATGCCAGGACTGCCCAAATTCTCTGTGAATGGATGCAGTTCCTAACAGAAAAACTGTTTACTCCAGCTCCACCCTATTACAGAGTTTAAATATTGCTCAATGTCAATTATAGATGTAAAACGGAACTATGTTAGTCAAGACTGATGAGTCAATATACTGCTTTTCTTAGAGATTAAAAATCTAAATAATCACATCCAGAACAGCACTTAGAATATTTTCAAGAAGCTTCCTTCATTGTTGTTCATTATCTGTGAAATCCGCGGAAAAAGACTATTTCACCTGGTCACTTGAGCTTGCATTTGCTTTCAGACCCTATTTTAAGACAAGCTGAATTTCTCGTATTCAAGTAGCAAGGCCCTCAAGTCCAACACCCAACACTTCTCGGTTTTCTAATTTACAGTTTTCTAATTATCTTGACTATTTTAGTTCTTCTCAATTGTACTTTTTTCAAGAGAAGCCTTCATTCATTCCACTGACAAACTATACCGGGCTATGAAAAATATGAATTTTCCACAGAATCTTCTCCTAATTTGATTTTGAAGTTGGAAAGCATGCAACAAGGCAGAGGATGCAAAACCAGGTCCCTCACTCAAGACTCTCAAGTACTGCCCTGGACAGCAGATTTCCACCCTGAATCTCCCTTTCTCATTAGGCAACACATAACCCAAATGCATAACAAGTGGTCACTATTTAAGTATCTTTTCTGTTCTGGGAGCCCAAAAGGAGATTCTGAGACTAACAACTGATACCATGGCAGTAATTCAGGTGACTAAATGACAAGGGCCACTGCAAATGCACTAGAACAGCACAGCTGGTCTCCAACTGTCCCTTCAGAAAATCACAAACCTCCTATCTGTCTTGGGCAGATGCCCTGAAGCATCTAAAATTAATACTAGATACTTATGTTTAGGCAACTCAATCTCACATCATGAATGGATGCCACCGCAAAAAAAGCTTTGCAAGTCTAAGCTCTCAAGCGCTCCACCAGACAACACACACAACATCACACACTCAAACACAGGAGAGATTTCTCTGTGCTTGAGCACCATTACCTGAAAAAAGGGGGAGAATCACCATGCTGCTGAAGAACACTGTGAAACAGACAAAAGCAAAAGACCAAATGCTACACTGCGACTAAACAAGTACATGCAAAGGATGCCCATCACTGAGTGTTCTCCTGTGCACTGACTGAACAAAAGGTCCTGCTGAAAGAAAACGAGAACAATCACGTAATCAAACTTTTCATACAAAATCGGTATAAGCAAAGCGAGGTTCTGAATATTTGCTAACTTTTGAGAGACTAACGTCACTTTCTTGACATTTTCCTAATACTGAGCATATACAAAGCCTTTATCAAGAATGGTACCTCAACTCTTTCCGCTACAGGGTATCTCTTTAAATTTCCACGCAAAGTTTCTCCATCACTACCAATCTCCAGTCAGAAGAAACTTAGGACTTGAATAGCAGGTGTTACAGGTTAGAAGAATGATGCCTTCATAAACTGTGTGGGAGAGACTTCTCAGTGCTCACCTGTGTTACATGTCTGTATCACTGAGGTCTCATTCAGGTAAAATAAAATGCCCTACATTTTCTTTTCTAAAATCTTGCTTCTCCGTGAACAAAGTTTTATTTTGCTTTTTCTTTGTCCAGGCACAATGTTCAATAAAGTTAAAACGTTATATGTTGGCTAATTTTATAAACCGTTACAATACATCAGGCAAAAATATCTTCTGACATACAATAAAAGGAGTATGATCCGCCCAAGCAGTAAAGTGCATACTTTACACGTAATAGTCAAAGTAAAATATAATGACACAAGTAACTTTCACCTCATTTCTACAACTGTAGCAAAAACTCTTGAAACTGCTTACCCAGAGGAAGAGATCAGAGCCTCCATTGCAGCAGGATGCTCTGAATGTGTACTATCAGCACACACATCTACCACACCATACAAGATGTTACTGATAATTCAATGTCTACGGATTTTTTTAAAGCAACTTCCTCAGCAGATGAGCTGGCATGGCTCTGAATGAATACTTGAAAAAAGGGTATGCATCCATGGTAAGCTTCCCAGGTGAGCTCTTGGCCACGGGAGCAAAGAGAAAAGCAACAGCGAAAGCCGGACAGTCGGCTTCTGCCTGGCAAAACCCAAAGTCGCACCAGACGTGAGAGCTGGCTGGCGAGACCGAGGGGCCTTCCACAACTGCCTCTTCAAAAGGCTTCCTTTGTATTTCTATGCACTAGCATGTTTTACTTAAATGTCAGTAAATAAAACAACAAAAACTTTTCAGAAGGGTATTTCTTCAGATGTCAGCTGTCTGCCTGGGCACCTCTGGCAGCCAGAAAAAGATTACGTGTTCCACGGTTATGGGAATGCTTCTCAATTTCTTCATTATACGTTTTAGCACAGATAACTTCAAAGGAAACCAGGCATTTCACACACACGAATGACTGAACATAAGTACTTCTCTTGCAATCATGCATATTCAACTCCCTGAAAAGCTGACATATTAATTCAATTTAATTTATAGCCAAGTTCTATCTTAGCTATTTTTAAGTGTCACATTTCAAACCCTGCAGGGTTTCCAGTTAAACTTTTAGTTACATTCTTTTAGTAAGAAAAACAAATTTGTTTTTTTGAATTTGAAAAATTCAAATCAAATTTGAAATACAAATAGATTTAAAAAAAATACACAACAGGGTAAGTATCAAAAGCAGCACAGAGCAATTTTTCACTGATGCAGCCATTTCACTGTGAAACACTTAACAGTATACCTGAACATTTTAAAGTAACTCCAAGTAGTAACTCCTAAATAACCTCATCCAAAGGTGTTTCTGAACTTAGAAAAACATGTTACACTAATACTACAGTTCTGTAGTAATTATAATGTCTCAATTTTTGAGCTGTCTTGCTATATTTAACTTTTTAGCTATGAATTATCTGAGTGTTTGAAGGAAAGGGAAGAATTACAGAGCGAACGGATCTTTAGAAAGGAGCTAGGTATTTTATTAGAAGCAGAAGAATTCCAATAAACAGAAAGTGTGGTGAGATACTGGAACAGGTTGCCCAGGGAAGCTGTGGATGTCCCATCCCTGGAAGCGTTCAAGGCTTTGATGGGGCTTTGAGCAACCTGGTCTAGTGGGAGGTGTCCCTGCCCATGGCAAGGGGGTTGCAACTAATGATCTTTAAGGTCCCTTCCAATGTCAACCATTCTAGGATTCTATGATTAGCTATTTCCCCCACAATTTTATGCCCTTATGGATAGGCTTAAAATCTGCTTCCTTTTAGCATATTTGAAGTCCACAGTCAGGAACTTTTTATACTGTCTTTTGACTATCTGAAGCATTAGCTAGAATACTCAAAACAAGGGAGTTAGAAAGCAAATTGCAGTTGTTTATTTAAACCTAAGCAATATACTTTCTAAATTAATATTCTCAAAAAAAAAAAAAAATCAAGCCATGAAGGCTGCTGAGGAGTGACCAGAGTTATTCCTGTAAATACAGAGTATTTTGGCTGCTTCCGGTTTGGATCAATCCTGAATTCAATCCTTTTTATAAAGTACTTAAATAGGCACAAATGAACATGTCATTTTATCATAAGGTGGAATAACAAAAGCGTATAAATCTGCTCAGGCTAAAGAAAGACCAAACTCACATGACACCAGTTTAAGCCTTAGGTACTCCTGAAGCATGCATTTAAAAGCCTAGCTCAAGTCCGTTAAAATAATTCAAGACAGCATCATCTTCTAATTTAACCTTTGTGTTTGCACTTGGCGGGGGTGGGGACAGATCTCAGCATAAAGTTCACCTTCTAACTGAAGACATTCCATTTCCTTCTGGCTCACACCTCTACATCTTGCAGTGCAAGCAGCGCAGTATTGAGAGAAAACATGGGGAAAGAGAGAGCCCAGAGAGAAGGGAACGAGAGCTGAACTGCCAAACAATTCAGACTAATAAACACTTTACATTAGACAACTGGGGAAGTAACATTTTAAAAGTTCTCCTCCTAGTATAACAGCGCAGCCTGAGCACTAATAGCAAAAAGAATTCTTCATCTTGCTTGAGTTTTATCTACAGCTACAAAAATACACAGTTACAGTGAACACTATGACCTGGGATCACTGAACAACGACAAAGTTTTTTGTCCGATGTGATTAATATCTGGCTTCAACTTGCAGCTAAGAAGAAGTGGTAGAAGTGCACATAGCCCTCTATTTCCTTACCAGAAATTGCTACATTTACAAGATTTCAACTGTACAGCGTAGAAAACACAGTATTCTAAATTCAACTCATATTTTTGCTTTGCACATCATTCACATAAAATAGCTGCAGGCTGTTGTGGCACTAGTAATTTTGAAGGAGCAGATGAGTCAAATCTTATTTTTGATAGGAAGCTGCAAGATGCCTCCAATTAGACAAAGGTAATCATACTTTAATAGCTGCTCTTATAATTAAAGCATATTATAAAGTGTCAGAAGTACAGGAAAGCAGGGCCAGAAGGGAATTCAAAAGGTCATCTAGGCTTCTTCCTCCCCCCTGCTTCAAACCAGCTCCGACTATTAGTGCGCCATTCCAAAACTCTACATGCAGTACAAAAAAAAGACATCATTTTAGCAAGACTCTAAAGCCTCTAAGCACATTACAGAGATTATCAAAGCTTTCAGAAAGAATTTACACAAAAATTAAGGCCGCAAACATCTCATAAAAAAAAAAATCTGTAAAAACTCCATAGAGAATTGATTCAGAAGTGAGGACACTGGTCAGCACTTCTAGCATTCATAAAAATGCCATAAAAACCTAGAAGGTGCAGCATGTACAGTGCAACAGTAAGGTCTCATTCGACTCCCATCCATTAATTAATAAGAGACTAACACATTAGCTTCCAGGATAGCATGCAAAAGAGATACCGTTCCCTCCTGAATAAATGTTTCATAAAAGCAATCAAGGAATTCCAAGAGGTGGAGTTTTCTTAATATTATCACACCCCACTGGGAATACACATTTGTCTGCACTTGATAATACCCAAAGAGCACAATTATCTCTCAAAGACATATTGTCACAAAGTATTACTTAACTGGCACTTTTATTTAGTCTCCTTTATTTGTATGAGTACATATATCTTAAAAAATATTAATTCTGTTTTATAATGCTCCATCTACAATCATGCACTAAATGCCTACAGAACGCATCGAAGTTTCAGAACTCCACGTCAACATAAGTAAGAGAATGCAATTAACTTGAAAAAAATCAACACTATCAGCATTTAGAAATATTCAGCAGCACGTTAGTCCATACACACAAACTCACATTACAGGACCTTTATTCTGCCGGCTCCCAACACCACCAGACACAATCTCCTCCTGTACTAAGGTACTTTTTCTGTCTGACCGAGGGAAGCCCCCAACAACACGTATATCACACTACCATCGAGGCTGCAGTTTAAATACAAGTAAGCCAAGCGTATACTAGCTGGCTGACTCAATAGTTTCTCACGTCACGAGACAACCATGAAGCTAATTGTAAAATACATTATTCTTACAACAGCTAGTCAACGACAGACAAAATCCTACCAAGACACAGTGCCATGGGGCATTATGCCACTCTTACAGATCAGGTAAGCTGCCAACACATACAGGACAACTGAAAAAAAAAAAAAAAATCAAGTTATTTCTGACCCTGAAACAGGTACCATGCTTATTCTAATCCACAGAATATTTCTTGGCCTTTTTTCCTCTGCAGTTAAAGGCATGTGCCACATCAACAGATATTAGCTAACAGGTATTAACTAAAGGTACATGGTGTTTTAAATAGTAAAAATCTATTATTTAATAGCTTAGATGGCCAAGGCACAAGCTCAGAATGTTAAATTTCCTCTGAGTGTGTATGAGTTCATGAGCTCTTTGCATTAAAAAGGAAGACACATTTCCTGATGAACTACACCGCTTAAAGAAAACATAGGGCCTTGAATTAGTTTCTAACAGCATTGATTGAAAAATCACACACACACACACACAGAACTTTACAATATTTTGATGCTCATCAAATTTCATTTCTGATCTACTTTCAAACTGTTCTTCCAAGCATTGTTACTTCCCTCCCTGAAACTAAAGAACCTAGGTCATGTAATTTAATCTTTGACTCACCATGCAAATTAAATCACACCATTCTCATAAGAGAGCATACAGGTCTTAAATAAATCCCATGCACCTACGTGATCACCTACCAAATAATAAGTTTTCTTAAAAAAAAAAAAAAACACACCCCACCAAAATACCGGATATGTGCCAGTTTCGATACCAGTAGTATTTCACAGAACTGTAGGAAAAAGCAATGAAAAAACTTTTTTTCTTTTACGGAACACAGAGCTGCGTTAGCTTTCTGAGGGGCAGTTCGCAAAACAAAAAGATACAAATTAGGATGTGAAGAGCCCTCGCATGCAGCTATTTCTGCACAGAGGCCTATCAGGACTACGAACGCGAATAATAACAATTGTAGGAAGAGGCCTTAGACCTGGACATTGAGCGGCCGCCTGAGCCAGCGCCTGCCCCGCGCCTCCAACCGCTCCGTGTCACCGAGGCCGTAACAAAGAAGCGATTTCGAGGGGGTGTTCCCCGGAGCAGGAGGCGAGGGCTGCCCACCGCCCCTTCCCCCGGCACCGCGCCGTTCCCCTCCGCCGCCCGTCCCGGGGAGGGGAGGGGGGGGGGGACACCGTGCAGAGCGGCCGCCCCCGGCCCCCGCCGCGGCTCCGCTCCGTCGGGCTGAGGTAAACCCCGCGCGGTTTTGCGGGCTGGTTCGTTACCGGGGTACGGCACCGGAGGAACTTCGGCACAAAAGGCGCTGCCGCAACAGCGAAGCACCGGCACCGGTCTGCGCCCTTCCCCGTCCGCCTGCCTCCGCCTTCAACACACACCCCCAGCCCCACCGGCGCAGACCCCCGGTGAAGCCGGTACCGACCGCGAGCTGCCCCCCGCCCCAGGCCGCCAGCGAGCCCCGGGGAGGCAGCGCCGCCCCCGAGGCCGATCTGCCCGGGCCCTCCCAGCGCCGGCCGCCGCCGAGCGGGGAGAAGGGGCCGGAACGCGGCGGGCA